>DWEC01002776.1:0-11296 GCA_018245735.1 Microceris miodesmiata
CAATCAATTCATCAAAAAACCACAAAAATGTTTACAGCACCTGACAGAAATAAGACACTTACTTTCAATTTCCGTTAATATACGTGGATAGTCACTTTTATATACACTAATGGAAAAGTTAAACCATTTACGTTCGGTTTTGGGTGTCGACTAAACATAAAATACGTGGATACAGGAAAAAAAACGATACGTTACAATTCATGGTGGAGGACACCTTAGTGGTGCCACTAAAATCACTGGCGTTAGGCACCACACTGGTGCCATGAAATATTCGTTCGCCGCCAGGCGAAAAAGTTTGTCCAAAAGAGCGCCGCATTGAATGGGTTAATTCAGCAATGGAAATTAAAAAGATTAATAAATTTATTGCTGATGTTGATATTTAATGTAGGACGTGTCCTAGTTTTTTTTCATATCTTTTGATTATTATAATTATCATATTACTTATTTTTCCTCAAAAGAATAATTTTTCGTTTGCCATAGTGCCATAATTTTTCGTTTTATATAAGTCCTCATCATCATTGTTGTTCTACTGTTGAACACGGCTGTCCTCTTACAATACGTTCCTATTATAAGGACACTATGCCACACTGGTAAAGTGCGAATTTTCATGAGAAATTTCTTCATGTCACACACCTTAGAGAACATTATGGAGAAGTTTTGAACTATTCTCAAGACACCTTTACAGTTACAACTAGGGATATTTACTTTTCTAACTAAAATTAGTTTTTTATAAAAGATGTGCGTGCCAACTTTTGTCTTGCTCTTATCCAGGTGCCCCAAAATAGGGGGTAAATTCTACATATGTACATATGTATGTCACTAAGTTACAAATGCGTTTCAAAGATCACAAATCCCATTTCAAGTGTTGGGTGTAGTGTAATCTCCACTGCACCTATTTCTACAGAACCAATGGTTTAACTTGTAAATACAAGGGGATCTACATATTGCTATATCATAAAAAACTAAAATTGTCCAAAGTAAACATAGTAGGTACATTCCATTATCAACACCTACTTATGTATCAATAACACCGCCATTCTTGTAAATCAGTTATTCATAACGACTGTCAAGCTGGTCAAGTGTAAGGAAACTATTGATATCATTAGAAGTTTTATGTTTGGGTAAGAGTGCCGTTGCTATTAAACTTGGTAGAACAATAGATACTATACGTTTATCGGTAAATTCGAATCTGTCGGAGAAACAGAAAATGTGACTTGTACGGTAATGACGACTTTTGCAAACACGTGGTTATTAAAATGACACATTTAGAGTGCCACATTTTAGGGGTCATAGCTTATTACATTGTCTAAATTACAAATAGATAAGAATCAAAAAATTGAAATAGAAGATGAGAAATAAACAATTAGTAATTAATTACCCTTTTTAAAAGGAATTCTTATTTTCGCTTGATTATTAATTATAAATAATTAAGCAACCATACCGTTAATGACGAATTAATGATAATGTATACGTAAAGATTTTCAGATGTGCAAAATCTAAGTATTCAACCAGTTTCATAGAAATAAACGAGAAAAATAATAAGCTAACGTAATATTGGTAATTTGTTACTTACCTTTATGTTTTTATTATCTTTGATTTGTTGATGGTACTATGTTTCACGTAAATAGAAAGAATTATTTCGATGTGATAAATAATATTCTTCGGACTGTTTTAATGTAAATTAAGTGACAACTAAATAGGCAGCAGTTATAAGTGGACACTGCCGCCATGAATGCAACTGATTTCGAATAAAGTTCATTGTGCTGTGCGATTTGTTTATGTATACTTTTTGTATATTTTTGGTTAATTATTGGAAAATTTTCCAAAGGTCTACGTCAATCCCAACATTAAAACTAAAAAGCTTTACATTCAAATTACACGAACACACGATGGAGAATAAAGGGATATCTTCCATATTTTCTAATAATCGATTATAACTGTTAGCATAATATTTTTAATTGTGCAAAGTTCAATTTTGTACTAAGTAATGCTGTTAAGTTCAAAAGTACATTTATTAAGAATGGCCAGAGCACGGCAAAGTGTGTTAGATTATACGGTTGAGTGGTGTAGGTACTCGTGACCGGCTATAGACGCGAGCATCATGTTTCATCAGACTCATTCACTAGCCCGATGACGAGAGTCAGTTGTTCAGAAGAAAAACGGCCTTAATTCAGTTTGCGCATGCGGAGCCGAAGTAGTGGGTGGGGGGCGAAGCTCCAGTGTTTCAGGCGGCTAGTCGGTCGCACCTTTAGTCTCGCTTGTGACATGAAAGGGCGCGATCCTACACACGCATCACGGTGCTTCGAGCAATGCATCACTATGAACAGCCGCATGGGAATGCATGTAATGGTAAGTAAACTTGTTATTTTATTGGCTACTATCAAAGCAATTTTGCTTATCATGCTTCTTGTATGAGTTACTGTTTTTCTACGTATAGCGATGTTGGGTACAGATATAGAATGAAAATTAATATACCTGCATTACATAGATTATTCGGGTATTATAGTAGGAAATGAAATTGATACTGTGATACCATAATATCATGAAAATGTATATTTTATGATTTTTTTGTTTATTTTGAATTTATTTTATCTGCGAATTCCTGTTATATTTATTTATTTCTAATTAAAGACTTGTATATTATATTTTAAGTTAAAGAGAAGTACTAAGTATTTTCTAATATCAACATTAATATAACACGTGTAAGTGTTCGGCCCAGTGACGCAATTGGTGGTGATTGGTAGGTATCTACTACTAATATACTACGTCTGCTGTAACAAAACTAACTAAAAAAGCTTACTTTGCAAATACAATTTTGTTCTCTCTCTCAGTCGTTTCTCGCCTGTTATCCTTTTGATATCCCACTAATTGGGATCTCGGCGCTATTCAGGGAGTATAGACTGTGGAGGCATTAGATAAAAAATTATTGATTTTAATAAAAAACAAATATTTTTTACTACCAATAAGAGAATGTAATACCGTTAACGCGGTTGAAATTTCTTGATAATGATGACGTTTGCGTGCACTTACAATTGAGATTTGGACAAAACCTTTAGCGATACTGATTTTGTTTTGCTTGTGTGTGTTTTATATGGACCATGGACCGTTTTTAATAACCGTTAATAAATCGATCTAAAATCTTGGTTAAAACTACAAATGCATACATTTTTTGCATATGCTGATAGTTAATGTATGTTTTGTTCCATTTGTAATTTTGCACATATAATGGGCTGTAATTTAAGCTAAAGAAGCCATAAAATACATGTCTCTTGTATAAATTGAAAATTAATTTTACTCATGTTATTTTACATTTGGTAGAATTTAAAAGCGGACTATAGTATAAATCTACAACTAGACACGCTGAAAAATGTATGGCGTTGTGTATCACGTTCAAGGCCGAACGAGTAGCGTTTACTGTATACAAAACTCGAAAAGCTTATATAGACAGTCTTCTATTAGTAAACTATAAAATCCAAATACTGTATATGTTGTACGTATATGTAGATATGTATATAAATATAAAATATTCGAAATATTCCCATTTATTGTATACAATAGTACTTAACTTTATTTATTTATTATCTGTTAAAGAACCGCATTTCGTCAAAGGAGAAAGCAAGTTTTAAATAATTTCTTTTTAAGAGATGAGATCGTTATCTAGCAAAAGGATAATTTATTAAATTAATAAGGACCGTTATACGCAGATCGCGTAGCTTTATTCTAAACCTGCATGTATCACAGTTGTAACAGTAGGTACCTTCTTTATTGTTACTTCCATATATCGAATTTAAAGACTGACATTAGTCTACCAGTTTAAAGGACGGTCGGCCTTGGTTCTACTCGCGGCGCTACTGGCATTACAGCTATTTTCAAGGAAACGATTTGTACGTACACCACTTCAATCAAATTATTGTATCATAATATAGCTAGTGTAAATGGTATAAACATTGGCTATTTAAAACATAAATTAATTAGTGATACGACGTCGGCATGTAACAGTTACCTGTTGTAGTGATTAGTCATTGCCATTTCGTTTAAAAACTCCCTTGGTTTTCCAACAAATAAGGTAAAGCGTTATAATTATATATGTACAAAGATTAATTTTAAGGCACTCAGTTTAGTTTGACATTAAATAAAATTAAGCAGAACCAGTATATATGTATCATGTATGGGGAAGAAATGGCCCTAATAAAGGGTGGCACAGGGCACTATGAGTGGCGCAATGAGTGTGTCACTCGCTCATGGAATCTAAAGCTTCAAAGTGTATCTGTTCGGCTATTACGATAATATTTGATTTTCATTATAAAGTATTGAAATATTTTGTACCCGTATTCGTGTAAATACCTACATATCGTTAAATTTTAAAAAACAAATTTAGATATTTCTATCGTCTATAGGTAATAAAAACTATATTTCATAATGAGGTTTGCTGTGCGTTTTTGCAACACATTTTGGATGGTAAAATATCTACTAATATCTTAGTCATGTTACATTCGAAGTTACATTCGAAGAATTTTAAGACTACGTATTATCCACGACCTTTTTTGCATAGACATCTGTAGTTTGAATGATGTAGTCCTCAACTCTCATCCTTTAAGTTACTCTTTTAAGAATAATTATTATTTAAAACATACTTAGCCTACATACATTCACTTAAACCTATCTCTATACCAAAGATAAAAATCAGCGAGGTTGACGAGAAAAACTGACAGATCAATTTTTTTAACTCACAGTATTAATGTGGATAAGATTATAATCAAATTCGACTAATCGAAACAATATTGACAGTGTCTAGAACACTTTTGCGGCGTATCCCACTTTATATCGGAGATAAGTCTTTATAATCGCTTGCTTATCCGCGTAATAAAGATAGGGAATATGAATAAAGGACATTAGATTTTTTTGTGACTTATTTTTATTTGTATAGACCGCCAATTATCATTTCGACCGTCGATTATTTTTATCATGGACGCAATAAGACATATGCCTAGTATATGACCGAAGGTACTGTGTTAATTGCCGTAGCACATATCGTACGTCAACAAAATACGTAAATGTACATAACTAGGCATGAACCAATATCAGTATTGAGTAATATGTATTAATAGTATATATATATAGATGCATCGTTAGCCGCTTAATTTTATGTTTATTTAACTATAACACAATCTTACGTGGCACGACAACAACAAAGAACTTCTTTTAGTTTTTTAGTTCGTTTTCTTTTCTCATAATTTTTTTCTAACAATTTTTTGTTATATGTAAAAAACAATAATAATAATCGACCCATTATAATTCCACTATTGCAATATGAGTCTTTTAACCCTCTCATATAGAGAGGGTCAAGGTCATAGTCTGCCACGCTGGCCAAGTGCGGGTTAACAGACTTCGCACACCTTGGAATTTTTTTTAATAAATTCGAAGGTGTGTAGATTTTCTCTCAATGTTTTCTTCCACCGTTAGCAAGTGGTTTTTAAATTTAAAAGGCACTTTGGTAAAGCGGTGCGCCCAATGGATTTGAACACAGCACCCCCGAAGTGAGGTGCTAAATTCTTAAGCACTAGGCTATTACTGCTGCTATATTTACTACTTCTTCTTATATGTATCATATATATATTTCATGTGCACTCATTAGTAAGCTATTACTTCGATATTATAAACAGACACTTCAAGGTTATTTATATGTATAAAATAAGTACATACACAATAAATATGGATTTAACTTTAAATTCAAACGTGGAACATTCTTTGGAGTGAAAATGACTAAAATAACAAAAGACAATACACATCGAAATCGTTACAATTCAATATCACCATTATCAGCGATTTTTAACGTTCCATTGTTTGTCACGAGTCCTTTGTGGTAATGAGAAGAGGATCACAGTCTACAATATTGTCTAAATTTGGTTGGCAGACTACATACACTTATGAGGTTTTCTAAGGTGTGCTGGTTCCCTCGCGATATTTAAAAAAAAATTATAATATAATATATAGTAAATTCATTTTAAATTACTCTTTTAATCTAAACTTTAATTTGTCTTGATTAAAATTTAAGTTACTTTCAGGAATGCATGTAAGTTTATTTTCCGAACAAGTTAGTTAACGTTTTATTGAATTTGTAAGACCAGCATAATGCATTAGCTGTGGAATCACTTACTGAATAACAATAGCGGGATAATCCGCAGACAGACATAAATATTATTTCGTTTTTGTAAAGTACATTAATGTTTTTCAATGTCTATTATACTTGGTCTCTGGAATCTTGGTTTTATATATGTGTGAGGTTTAAAAATATTCCGTGATTTTAAATTTAGGTCAAATTTAGGTTTTACTTAAACATTGTGATGTAGAGTAATTATTCACAATTGAATGTTAAAAGTATTATTATTACTTGAATCGTGATTTATAAATAAAATTTTTCGTAAACAGGAATCTTATTATTTCTGTAAATTCAATTTGACGTAAGTTGCACCATATATGATTGAATATGTCTAGTACTTGCAGTGACGGTTTAAGATCTCTTGCGGTGTCGTTAAGTACTTCCACTACACAAAAAACTCTAACGCAGAACAATGTTCTTATATTAAATTGAGGACTTCGGTATGTCGACAGTCGGAAGTCATTGTCCCAATCAGTGAATACGTCCATCTTCATTTACGCGTCATGAAACGGAGCTCGTACTTTCTTATTTTAAGACGCCATGTTTTTTAAAATGATATATCACGTAAGACTAAAATGACCCTAGCGCTGAATGGTCCACATCATATTTTGAATAAAAACTCTAATTCTAATTAAAAAGTTTCTCATTACGACGTGACGTGTGCGGTTTTGTGCACGTGTACAGGACGGTTGTTTTAAGCTACTTAAGTGGTACATAATGCTAGTACTACTACTTACCGTGTGGCGTGGAATGATTTTGTGGAAGGTGTTGTAGGTGTAATAAAGGATAGTTGTTGTTTTATTTGCTTTTTATTTTGATTTTTGGCTGGTAATCAAATTGCAAATAATATTTAGCAGTTGCAGTTAATATTTAGCAGCAGTTTAATATTTAGCAGTAGCTAATAATATTTAGCTTGGTAATCAAATATTTAGCAGTTGTGTGGGTTATTCATAATTACTTGCTGACATTCCACGCATTAACAAAAAATATTTCTAAAACCATTATTAATGTATCATGACGCAATACTTTCTGTCCTGGTGCTTTTTCTGCATTCGTCACTGTCATATACTATAGTCATCAAAATTTGATTCAAGGTGTTTGGAACATCAATATCGGTTAATCTACCTGCAGTAGGTATAATATGCTCAGCTATCAGCTAGGGAACTATAAGTATTATCGAGTATTGATGACACAATGTAATCTAATCATTACAATTACAGCAAAGTGTACATAAATCCGAAAATTGTCTGTTAAGTGACAACGATGTATATTACAATAGGTACATATTATCGATGTACCTATATATTTACGTGTTAATTGGGTAGCTGTTTTCGATAAAAGTATATGCACCTTTGGTGCAATATATAGGGAGCGTGGTGAAAAGGGAGCTTTTCGTGAGGTTTTTCTGTTTGAATGTATTGTGTTCGAAATTTGTGGTCAAGCTGAAAACACAGAAGTTCTAAATGTTAAATATCATGGAATTTATGTTCACTATTGCCCGCTGCTGCCCATACATTTCCACAACCGACCAGAAATAGACCTGAAAGAATCGATTGATGGCGTTAATTGGTTCGACTAGCTGGTAATAAGAATATTATTTTGTATACATTGCGAACATTGCCGCAGGTATGGCTGTTAGTCTAATTAGACTATACTAACTGGTATTTGTATGAAATCGTGGTAATAGGAATAATATATGGCGTACATTGGTAACATTTGTTAGTATGAAATCGTGTTATTCAAGTTTAATTACAGAAGCATTTGCACTTTTAAGAACTGTGATTGTTGCCATTTGAGGTTCAGAGATCGGCGGGCCTTCCGTTCTCTTTAGGTCGAAGAACTCGCTATTCATCCTCCCATTTTTCTGAGGATCAGGACTACGTCTCTAAGCTCCACAAAATCATGTGTAAAATATTTACATTGATGATTGTAATGATTAAAATATTTACAATGTTAAAATTAAAATATTTAAATGTCAATAAAGTCTGCATACACGCATTTAAACACCTTGGTATACTATGGCTTTAAAAATTTCAATCTATGAAAAGAAATATATACAACAATGGAGCAATAAAAGGTTATAAGGAATATAACATTTATTTAACCATCAAGTTTTATTGTATGAATTTCCATTTGACGCCAATTTGCTTGTAATAACTAGTGTTTGACAAACTCCGAGATTATGCATGGCTGTGTCAATACGTTTGTAAGTGCACAGTTGCATATAAAGGCATTGCATACACACGTATACATTGAAGTACGTATGGACGTATATACACGTAATAACGGATATTTACGGCCACACATAGACGTACAAGCGTTTCTCTCGTGCGAATAATATCAATAAACGCTCAATTTAAATATAATAGGAGCTGGGCATTTGGCGCGCACTTTATTTGTGGCATGTCGTCTTCGTAACGTGTTCATCATATGTATGAATTTAATTTCACGTGATTGAAGTGTGTCAGACGATTGTATTGTTCGCCAGTCTGTTCGTATCGTCGGAACACGTGGAGACTTGAGCAGTAGCTCAGCGTGTAGCGTTATACGTTAGTTGAATGTTGTGTCTCCGAGCCGTATCCAGCGAGTTATCCTTCGTTTGCTAATTAAGTTTGTAACTTTAGTACCATTTGGATAAATTTGGTAAAATACATAAATAAGTATATTCCTATTGTAAGTATACATGTAAATGAATACAAGTTATGAATAGTGTAATTACTTCACTTAGATTTACTCAATAACACTAGATAGCTTTCATGTAATTCTGTTTTTATGTAGGCATGTGAGATGAAAGCAAGTTGACATTTTGTGTGAAAAGTCTGAAATTTTACCGAAAATATAATTTTAATAATTTGAGGGAAAGCATCAAATCAGTTCATCTTTCTGATTGACGTCATCGCCATCGGCGTTACATAATGCTTAAGACATTGAAAATCCTAAATCTTTGAAGTAGGTAATTAAATTACTTAAATAATTATATTATTCTACTTGGACCTGTAATTGATTACTGTTAATAAAATAATATTCATAATTTATTCAAGGCTATTTAAATGTTAATAATTGTCATAATTATAGTATATAACTACACACAAATATACAGAGATATTGTTAAGAATGAAAGTGCGTGTAAAAGGATTTATATTTTTTATAATAAACCATTAATGAAATCATTTTCTTCGGACTAAGTGCTTTGTGATTGCATTTGGGAAATACGCATTTTGTTAACCATTTACAATATATCAGTGGGTATTTCATTGGTCTCACAGAGAATAGAGAATTGATCCAGCAGTAAATAGAGAATCTATACTTCCGTGTTATATAATTTAACCTCAACTTCATCTTCAATTTAACACTAAACCATCAATTTAACACTAAACCATCAATTTAACACTAAATCTTCAATTTAACACTAAACCAAGTAATAACTGACGACTGACTGACTGACGCTAATACGAGTAGTTAGTCTTCGAAAATCCTGCCCGAGGTCGGATGGACATGTCTGTGGTCGGCAATGGAAACTTGTGACCGTTGTCAGTTCACTTGCTACTCTCTTCAAGTGTGCAAAAATAGTGATATTTGGCGCTTTGTGCTCTTTGGCGACCCCGTAAGGGACTTGACGTGAAGATGTGTAAATGTGAAATAACTCTAGAAATCGATTTTATCCTTATCGTAAGCCTTTCTATGAAATGTTATTAGGTACATTCTATAGAATCAGAGGAAAAGCAATTACTACTTCTTGTATATTTCAGGTTCAGTGATTGTTGGATTTATGTACATTAATCATTTGATGGACATGTTTATAACCGTAACTATTTTACAGGTATAGTCTTTATCTATTCAAATAACACATTTCAATGAAATCTTCATAGTTTTAAAAACAGAACAGTACAGTTTTAAAAGTATTTCATTTCAAGATTTCATATTGCGTGAAAGCTTTCGTATTTTATTTAGTCTGAAGCATATTTCATTTCAGAGATTACATGAAACGTGAACTCTACGGTTGTCGAATATTACAAGAGTAATTTATGACAGTACATTTTGAAAATAGAAATTTGTAATTCGTATCTTAATTGTATCGGGGCGGAGAAATATTATAATACATCCCACGACATCAGGCCGGGATATCAGGGTGTCGTAAGAGGCAATTATACCCGGCGCTGGCAGATCGCGATATGGCGTTAAATGTCTTGGCCGTTTAGAAGCAGTAGCGTAGGTGTTGCTCTCCGACTACCAAAGGTCATGCTTAGGTGGGGATTATGAGCAAAAACGGGAGGGGAAAAGAATAAGAATAAGCGAAGTATATACCTTTCCTAGATATAAAGCCAGCAGTGCACTTATGAGTAGGCTGATGATGTTGATGATAATGATGAATTTGTATCTAACTATAACGCTTTGCAATAAGTTTTTATGTACGCAGTCATACTAATGTCGAGGAAGTAATTGTTTAATAAATATTGTGTGATACATGAAAAATGAATGTATATACATCAAATACATATATGTATATTACATATAATATATTGAGTACCTTTTTCATAACCGCTGTCATCCATGGACCTTGTAGTCTTTGTAACATTTCTTATGATTATAAATGGAAAGAGAGTGAGTATTCAAATTTTGTATATAATATTCATTACTCGTCCTTCTACATCAGTTCAAAAACACTGAGCAAGTGCACAAATTCAAAAATTCAATGACGCATGCGTAAACATATTGATTGGTCCTCGTCTGATTTTGCTCTTGATGCTCGCGGCGTAGGTACTTGTTGTGACTAACTGCGGAGATACTTTGATGGTAGATACGATCACTTTGACACGGCTTAGTCATTAAAGTGACCTTGAATAGGTTCTTCGAGTGATGAGTTAATGAAGCGTGTACCTACCTGATCGTTTAGTGGACAGTCGAACACGCTGGTAGCACAACTGTGTTAATTATGATTAGTTAAACAAGAGCAGCGCTACAATAATGTAGGAAAATTTCATCCAATAAAACGATGGAATTCATTACCACATCGTTAACATTTCTTGCTTATTAAACGAACGTTTCAAAGATTGTTTCGCAGTTTGGGCTGGTCACGTGACACCGCCATCTTTAAATAACTGACGGTCGCTTCCAATTATAATACACGTCTCTATC
>DWEC01002777.1:0-11296 GCA_018245735.1 Microceris miodesmiata
GTACATACCCACTAAACACCACCTGAATAGCTTTAACCTTAAGGGTCGTAAAGCCTTCATCGGATGCGCACCCCTCTCGTAAAGCCTTCATCGGATGCGCACCCCTCTGCTAGGAATGGGTCGGAATCTGGATATATTCCCGATGCATGGCTATAGGCTCACCGCCTATTCCATAGGGGGACGTAAACGTAACCGGTGAAACGAGGGAGTGTTCTGCGTTCCTCTGCCTACTTCTTCGGGGATTACAAGTGTGAAGTTACGTAATTTTATAAGACATACGTAATAGGGTTCGAAGCAGTCGGAAGGTCAGAAGCCTTCGTCACCTAACCATGTAATATATACGTATATTTATGTTAAATATATAGTAGATACTAATCCCTCTTCAAACAGCTAAATTAATCCTTTAAAGAAACCAGAAATCAGTAATCAATAAAATTATTTACATATCATACTTCTGTTGTAAATGTAATATTTGCGCACTGAAAATTGTGTTCTCTTCCTCGATATATAACCGTAGACATATATAATATGCGTGTAAAGTTATTACTATAAAAATGTGGCCGTATGAGATAATAACGGCATGTTGGATAAACTCATTAGCGCGCGCCGGAATATGACGGCATGTAGAATGTGTCATGAAAAGGAAAATGGATATGACGATCTCATAGGCAAGCGGTATTGAACTTGTTTCTCAAAAACTGTAATTTTAACAAAAACATCCTTACGCGGCAGGTACAGAGCACCGAGTGCCAAATACCTGAGTTCTTACAGACCGGAGCGCTTTTTCTACGTGCGTCACTCTTCATACGCACCTCGTTTTCGGAGACTTCTGGCTGTCCATCAGTCAGTATCTGATCTATTAAGTCAAGATAGACAAGTCTTGATATTCTATGGCCCCAACATTCGTCGACATTTGCATTGATAGACACAGACATATACATATAATATGTACAGTATAGATTCCGAAACCCATAGTATTATATAACCCGATCAACTATCTCGTATAGTAGTGAAAAGGAATGCTCATCAGTTCCGTTTGAACCGTCTCAGGGTGAAATTCATTTATCTCAATCAATACGACTCCGACGAATGAACTTCTTATATCAGGCTGGAGTACGACAGATTAATTGTATTGTTCTTAAAATCCCCTTTAATCCGTGTTTTGTTTTATTCGAAAACAAAGGGAATTACAACAGAAAAAGTCGACCTTCAACTTGGTATTGCGATTTCCACTAATTTTAGCACAATCATTCACTCTTTTATTCATTCGTTGACTTCCACTGAATGAACATTTGCCTATTTTTATACGTATTATCACGTTTGTAATCCCCCAAGTGGTAGACACACTGAGCAGTGTAGTATACCTATACTTTCACGTTTCACTAGTACCGTTCATATCCCACCGTGGAATAGGTGGTGAGCGTATTGCTATACACGGGACATAGATCCAGACTTTCCACTAGTAGACGTTACTATTAGGAATATGTAGGTTGTATTAGAAAAATTCAATAGTATCCAGGATTCCAATCCAGGCCCCAAACATGCATTTTCACAACTCTGCGTTATTGTGTGACGGTTTCGTCGATTTTGTTACTAATCTTTACCTAGTTATAATTAAAAAACTTCTGTTTCCAAAAAATTACCGTTTTACAATAAACGCGGCAAAAAGTAACGTTAAACAGCTTATATAAATAGTTGTACGAAACGGCTCTACATACATAGATTACTCACTACATGAATGCTATCTACCCCAAATACCTTACGCGCCCCGCATATTACCCCGAATACCACCCCCAGTGATATGAGGGTTAGACGTCTAATATAAGCAGTGTTCTAGAAAAACGGTAATTAACGATTATAATATTGTATTATAGCCTTATTTTAGTGCTTAGAATACAGGGTGGTCTAAATTATAGGTTGATGTATTATCTTTGAAGAAACTCATCAAGATTTTTTTGTGATCAGTATTATTTAATTATCACATAAGCCTGTCCTGTTACATTGCTGAACATAGGACTTTTCCAAAGTGCGCATCAAAATTCCATCCCTCTCTCCGCCCCCAGATCTTCAGTCTTCAGTCCAACTGGCCTCGGGCTACACAGCAATACATCTGCAAATTCGTGGCGTCTTCTCCAGAACTCATTAGGTGTAACACTCATAAGCATTTTACAATTCTTTTCCATACTTTATAATTATCAATCCTTTTATCGTTTCATTATTGAATACAGATTCCGAATGAATGGTGAGAAACGTTAAGGTTAACTCTACCACTAACTCTACCACGTTAACCAAGTGCAGATTCGGAGACTTCACAAATCTTGGATTAGATTAGTAGAACTCTAAGTTGAGGAGATTTCTTCAAAATGTTTTCCTTCGCTGCTACATCAAACAAAATTCAATCTAAAAATGAATAATTTTTAATAAAGAAAATCGCTCGGATTTGAATCTAGGACCCCCGGAGTGGAAGGTTTACTTTTAAGTTTTATTACATTTAAATAAAGGTACGACAATTAGTCGTGGATATCGTGTCGTATACTTCAAAATATAAAGGCCTTGAAATGTACGTATTTGCGTCTAATGTGGAACGGCTCGCCCATTTACACTGCACGTGAAGTATTTGCTTTAATAGCTCTATTAAATCATACAACCACTTCATTTCAGTTAAAGAAATACGAAGTGTGTTAGTTATGGATCATGGATTTGTAGGTTGAAATAAATATGTTTAGTCGAGTATTTGTTTATATGAGTTTCTAGTTTATTAAATTCTACATTGCTTCGTTGATTTTTATAATTCCAACTCTATATCGCTTAGCCATTGGCATAATAACCCTTAGATATTTCTAATAACTATAATTATAATTACATAACATTCATGATGGCGAGTATTTTTAAACCTGAAGCATATTACAACACTACTTCAATGCGGAATAGCGGAAATAATAGCTAACCATAGGCTAATGATTGAATAGCCGAGATATTGCAGATAAGTTAATAGCCAAACTACATATCTGATGTACTCAAGCCATCCTTAGATCCTCCGGCAAGAAAAGCTTGAAAAATTTTGCTCTTAGAAGTTTTCCATATAAACATCAATAGTGTCCCAATTTATCGCATTTGCAGATAGCTTTCAACCTTCAACCACGACACAGATACCAGCGATTTTAGCCCAATAGCAACGTTTTAATATTTAATAAAGTTGTATCATGAGCTATTTAGGATAAAAATACTGAAATATATTATTGTCTTTAATAATTACAACACCAAGTCCCTTACGGGGTTCGCAGGAATATCAAATATTTCTATGCTTACAGACTAAGGACATAACTTGAGATAGTGACATCCTAGTTAAGTTAAGTTAAGAATTCAGCCTCCTACTGCCGTGTTCCTGAGTTTTATTTCTTCATGTTTCGTTCTTTTGTCTTAGTGTCGACTCTTTTTTGAGTTTCTAAAATAAAATACTCTTGGTGTACTGATGCAGGAAAACGTTACGAGAAAATTTCCACAGATGAAAGTATTTCGTAGCTGTCTCTTTAAGGATGTGTAGATTGCCAATACGATTTCGTACGATTTCACGGTCAGCGTGGTAGACTATGACTTTAACCCTTAATGCTCTGAGGGAAGATCCGCGTCCAAGAGTGGAATGATAAAGCGGATGATGATAATGATAATTTATTGTTGGTTATACAGGGTGGACATAATAATCTGATGACAGTGGCTTTGAGTAATTATATTGATTTTTTTTGTTCATTTTTTTTCTCTTCACATATACATTTATTCAATGCATGAATACTTTAATGCTAATTACATTTATTACTTTTATATTAATTCTAGTATAGTTTTTCTTATAACCCGCCGAACTGTGCTTGGCCCGTAAACTACGGCGTTATAACTTTCCAATATGAGAGGGGACCCGTTTTTGACAGTGTAACCATAAAAGAGATGATGATGATGAAGACGATGATGAGGAACATAGCAAGGAAAATCTAGATTGTTATCAATGTAAGGAGAAAATAAATTAAGTTATAATTACAAGTAATTAAATTTCAAAAATCAAGTTAAAATAATAAAAAGGAAATGGGGGTAATGGAAATATGATTTTGTAGAATCCCGTAAAGAATTTTGGATACCAACGCCTCAAAAACCACATTTAGCGCACGTGTCGTGTCGTTCCCGCCCCGTCCGCGTAACGACTTAGCGGTCTTCTCCCTAATGGGCATAGTTTCTGGAATTTTCTCTCCACGTGATGTATTTGGGCTAATAGCTGTTTAAAAGTTGTATAGAGTCTAATTTAGATTTTTATTGCCACGCTTTCAGGCAATCAGCTGTTTTATTGCCTTTTGTTGATAATGGTGACGGTTAATGACTTTCTAGGACGGTCATTTTGTGTCGTGGATTTTATTGAGATTCAGTAAATTGAGTAAGATTTCTGATAGACTTCGGTTATTTTAACAGAACCACTGTTAACATTACACGTACATATATGACAGTGACAATGAACGCAAAACAAATATAAAACCAGCTCAGTACACCTACTACTTAAAACGAAAACTACGAGGTTAAAGACTCCTTTTTAATTCATATTTTTAAATACGTAATAAATTTTTATGTTTTTAACGAAATACTGTGTACATACATATCCTTGGTTAATGCTATGTTTCAAAGTAAAAAATATTTTTTATTATTCATTAGATAGTCATGCCGAACGCTTACCTATCTTGACCAAGAGGTCAGATACTGACTGATGGTGAGTAAGAAGTCTCCGTTACCAGGAGAAGCAAATCACCTCTGGAAGGATACAGATATTTGGCACTCGGTTTCTTCTGCCTAATCCGTAGGGAGCATGGTGCGATGATAGAATAGTAATATAAATATTTTCATTTTATTAATATTAGTTATGTTATTTTATCAGTATTAATGTCGTACTATGTGTTATTGTTATTTTCATAGCGTGTATTATTACATTATCATTCTAATCCCACGTAATATAATATTGTTATATTAATATAATATTATATTTTATTTTTACGTCAGTATCTAATGAATACATTATTGTTAATATTGCCATAAAAATATTTTATTAAGACATCACTCTCGTGAGATGTTACATGGCTATATTATACTATTACATACATATCAATTTCATATAATAATAATCGACCCATTATAATTCCACTGTTTGGAATATGGGTCTCCTCTCATATTAAGAGGGTTAAGGCCGTAGTCCACCACGCTGGCCAAGTGCGAGTTGGAAGACTTCACACACCTTAGAAAATATATATATTTTTTTTCTTATAAATTCTAAGATGTGCAGATTTCCTCACGATGTTTTCCTTCACCGATAGCAAGTGATATTCAAATTTAAAACGCACTTTTTGTAAAGAGGTGCGCGCCATGGATTTGATCCCAGACCACCGGAGTGAGAGGCTGAATTCTTAACCACTAGGCTATCACTGCTTTTTCAATTTCATATACATAATAATATATCAAGTACCAGCTATTCACAACCATTAAGCAGTAGTTACTACATTCAATGGAACAGCTGACTGTCCGATTCAAAACCCAATCGATCTCCAATCAGTCACCGTGGTCAAATCGTGTATTTAGGTTAAAAAACCTCCTGGCTCTCTTAATGAACGACCTCAATTCCCATCGATTGCCTCCAACAAACCATCCCCTTGGAAATCAGTGATCTGGCTGGTTGCCAATCGCACGATAAATAGCATTCAGTGGAAACTTGTTTTCAAACTGTTATACTCAGTTATGCTTATTGCCGGCCATTGTCCGTTTACATCATAATAAAATAATTGATTAACTCATTTTATCCACTGCGAAACTCGTTGAGAACTCCGCTCGGCTGGCTGATTGATGATCGGTCAGTGAGTTTGATGTTTCTTGCCGCAGCTAATGAATTTATGGGAAGCTAATTAGGTGGATTTATCAATACATTAAATATCGCTTTACGATGTCTCACGACTGACTGGTCGCGGTAAAACGCAGTCTAGCTAGGAACAGCAAAATGCTGCGGCCGTTGACGAGCAGCAACTTAGAAATGAGAAGCTGTGCGCTGTGATATCCAAACAGCGTGCCGAGCGTGGAGATATTGGTATAAGTCTCCTTTTTAGAGGTCTGTGTCCAGGAGTTGACTAAGACTGTCTGATGATGATGAAGAAAGAAATAACTCGTAATGCGCTATGCAGACTTTGATATGAGAAAACAATAGCAAAACTGCGAATACCAGCCACAAATAGCTGCTTCCGCCTGGACATTTGTAACAAGTATGAAAATGGAGTGCATGAGTAAAATTGTTATTATTATTTAGTTTCATGAGGATAAGATGTTAATGTCCTATTAAAGTGTGAAAGATCACTAGAATGGATACCAGTAGACGGACATACGCGGACTTGCATACTCGTACGCACACATGTGTACATGATAGGCGTGCACGTATTCACACACGCGGTGATGCACATATGCATACATATATAGATATATATTATATATGTAGAAACCTCCTAGCATATAAGCGTATGAGCCGGATAACTATAACAAAAGTTCAAAAATAAAATTGAGTTCTTTCACTCAGTCGAGTAACTTATGTAACAGCGTTACCGAGTTCGTTCGCCTGGAGATCATTCCCTTAATCTGTAGCTTCGATTTCTGCTAATTTGACTTGCATGAACACAAAGAGCACTATAATTTTTTTATAACTTTTTATAGCGAAAAGAGAATAATCCTCGAAACGAAGTCAACCGTCACAACAATACCAATCTAATCCGATTCCGGATAAAGTGCAATCCGAGTTGGAATGGAACTCACTTCACTTTAAAGAGATGGAATTTAATGGAAAAGGGGATTTAACTTATTTGCAAATTGATTTTATACTGGATACGTCTGTTTTATTCTTAATTCGAACTCACCTTAGTTCTTACTTTAAATTATTTCTATGTAAATGTATCATCACGTGGCAATAGTTGTACAGGACGCTTTTCAATAGCTATATGCACGACAAAAATATTGATTGTTTTAAAATGAAACATTGCAGTACAGTTTCAATAAACATTAAATATTTCAGTACAATTTCATTAAATATTTCAGTATACAGACGGTAATATATTCATATAATATGTAAATCCGAGGGAAAATTAGTGAAACGCGTTTTAACGTACGATAGAAGGCGAGCAAAGCCGAAGGAAAATTCTATTTTACTGGCAACAATACACTTAAAATAGAACGAGGGATCTCAAAATTGGGCTCCGTGTTTATTCGGGCGGAACGTCGGTTCCGAAGGGCTCGCGTGAGGAACCGTTATATTACAATATTATACTATACACTATGAGAACAATACATGTTAACACAACCCTAACGTCGACAAACTAAGGGCAGGTGGCAATGTTTTATAAATGTTCGACATGTAACTTTCTTGACGAGTCTGAATTATGACAATGGTGAATTTATACCGAAAATAAATACATGAGATATTCATGTAAGACTAATCCATATGAATTGTTGACTGTAGAAATTTTATCACACCTGTAATCCTCGAAAAGATAGGCAGAGAAGTGTACTGCACTTCCAGGTTTCACCAGTTACGTTTACGTCCCTTTACAGAATAAGTTGTAAACCTAATAAAATATGAACTTAAAAATTTTAGTCTTCAATGACAATCAAAGCTACGACCTTCGCCTCACCGGTCAAAGTAACCACTGGATCATCAAGCCAGTCAAATAAAAAAAATAATTCTGTAGTTCTGAACTTAAACGATGGCAAACACTCAAACCCTTACTTCGGGAGTACTAAAGGATCAAGGATGGATAATGAATCATTAGTTCTCCAAACACCAATTAAAATCAAACCGTGCTTTGTTAGGTCCATAAGACTTCGAAGACTGGACTGTGTAACCTTGGGTTTTCGAGTGACGTCACTATCCTCATCTTTTATCTATTTATTTATTTCAGACCATTTTATTTTTATTATTAGGTCACTATTAAATTCTGTTATAGTTTTTACATTTGTTCCAAGAATGGATGTGTTCCCGCTAAGTGGCAGAACAGTTATGGGCGACGATGTCATGCTTCATATCTCTTTAAAAATAAGCACCTATGTTATACAAGTATATAATATATGTAATACATATCATGTTTACGTCAAATACTTTATATTATTGTTATTATTTTCTGCTGACCCTCACTTGGGCAAAGTGGCATACTGCAGCCTTAACCCTTTTCAGTCTGAGAGGAGAAGCGTCTCCAACATTGAAGCGACAAAAGGGCTAATTTATGATGATTATTATTATTATATTGTCGCACCAGGTATGTTAAAAGGTAGGCAGAGGGCACTGAGAGCCAAATATTTCCAATCTACAGACCATGCGACCTCCTCTTCATCAATTCCTTCAAACACGCGCTCGTTTTAAAGTCTTCCGACTTCCCTATAACCTAGTTCCTGTTATTTGCTCGAGACAATTGAGTCATTTTCTTTCTCAATCATGTATCCATCAAAATATCCCACATAATTCGTGATATTCACGCCCTACGTGGAATTAACTGTCATTATTTATCGGGATTTATGACATCTAACCACAATCTACTTACTACCAACTTGTAGTATGTTAGTCACGTAGGCTTAGTAAGTTTGTCGTGTGGGGATATTGTTAGGTCGTGACGGCTGTAATGTATGCGTTACGCTGATAGGAATAATATCTTCACATTATCATACAAAGCTATAAACAAAGTTGGGGTCAGAAATAATAATAATTTATGTTTCACTAAGAAGGCTGGGGTCACCCTTCTACGTTACTAGAGGCGGTCATATCAGCTCTTAAAGTAGCAACGTGTGTTTGACCAGCTCTTACTAACTCCTGCTAGCTCATATTTACTAGCTGGTCTGCTAGCATACTGCTAACTAGTTCTTGAGGCTCTATTAGCAATAATAAATAATTAATAGTCTTATCAACAACTAGTACTAATCCATACTAATTAATTAATATTTATTGACTGCTGGCTGGCTTGCTGCTCGATGTCTAATATTTTTACATAAAAAATAAAATACTTTTAAAGTCTTCTATTGAACCTGTTATTCTAATTAGGTACTAGAAGAACCTATTTTGAGAGTTGTGTCTAGCAAAGCTTTGGATTCAACTTGTGCTGAATTATTATCTTAATAGATTGAAATATATATTTTGGGTCTGAATTCTTGTGTTTTTATTACTACCTAATTTATAAGACAGTCATAAAATGTTAAATTAAAATTGTAGATATTTAACCTCACTTCACAACTTTCGTTACTCGTTCCGAACTTAAAATTCAATAAATATTAAACAAATAGTTTATTAAGTTATTTTATTTAATCTTTATTCTTTTAATATACTTTTCGAAATTTTATCCATTTCCCAAGTTTCATTGGTGCTGATCCAAGAGCTAGTCATTATACGGGTAACATTGCACCATATCCCAATTTATCCCTGTCAGCGCTTTCCATTAAGTTAAGGGGAAAGCCCAATGGGTATACATTAAAAAAAGCTTTTCATGCCCATATTCACCATAAGCACATTATGGCGTCGTAGGCATAATAGTACCATAAGGGTACTGCCCCACCTGCTCTAACTAAGATGCTAATGATAATGCCCCATAAGTGTTATGTACATGTTAACTAGGAAAGCTACAAATATGTCTCATGATATTCCGGTGACACAGTAATTACCAACATGCAATATATTCGAACATGTTAACTATTTTTTCTAAAATATTACAATAAACATTGCAACGCAAACAGAAAAATACATTCAATACCGATATAAATATGTTTAAAACAATATCCCTCGTCACTCGCCAACAGCTGCTGTAAATCTCCAGCCTTTCACCCAAATCCTTTCAACCATTAAGCTGTGCTTGGGTGCGCGGTAGAAGCTACCTTATTCCCCACTAATAAGGATTATTTTTGTTCGCAGATGTGGAAGCGGTGTAACGGAGCGTTAAAGTGATATTATGAACGGATACCCGATCTAGCCATGACTATGGCCTTCCTGTTCGGGGCGTTGGGCGCTTTAGCACTCATTAGTCGCACAGGTAAGTGCTGGTTTAGCTTCATTATGTGCATCGAGCCTACATTGGTGATATAGGCCATTAGCTCGCTAGATAATAGCATTGAAATAGCGGTGACTCTCGGTGTGATAAACACGTAGGCACGTGTTTTGTTGATGATTAATCATCTGTAGTAAACACGTGGACACGTGTTTCATTAATAATTAGTCTTTTTTAGTAAACATGTGGACACGCGTTTCATTAATAATTACTCTTTTTTAGTAAACACGTGGACACGTGTTTCATTATTAATTAGTCTTCTTTAGTAAACATGTGGACACGTGTTTCATTATTAATTAGTCTTCTTTAGTAAACATGTGGACACGTGTTTCATTAATAAATAGTCATCTTTAGTAAACACATGGACACATGTTTTGTTGGTAATTAATCTTCCTGCTACATTGCCTATTATTATATTTGGTGTGGATGTGTCGTTGGTTAACTCAAAATATTTCCAAAAAAATCTTAATACGTAATCTGCTACTAAATGAAGTCG
Organism: Microceris miodesmiata; assembly: GCA_018245735.1. Taxonomy (NCBI): domain Eukaryota; kingdom Metazoa; phylum Arthropoda; class Insecta; order Lepidoptera; family Hesperiidae; genus Microceris; species Microceris miodesmiata. The sequence continues at coordinate 10,576 of DWEC01002777.1, forward strand.
TTTGACCCTTATTTCACAGTGATTAGTGAGTTTGACTGCTGTGCCAAAGATTGAGTGTTCGACACGCATTGAAACTAGACATGTCTCTGATGAGCATAAATATTGCTCTGTGTCTGGATTTGAAAGTAATATATATTCAGAAATTTGATTTAATTAAACTCTAGATAGAGTTATTTAAATGCATTTTCGTCACATATCAATTTAATTATGTTTATTAAAAGTATTCGTCTAGTACACACTGTTTGCTTTTCTTAACCACCTTCCATGAGTAATTATAATAAATGTTTTTGTATTAACACCGATAAAGATCGTAACACTCAAATTATCATCCATTCTTCATATCAAAGATACAGCGTTAAGAGTAGCAATCAAAAACAGAGTGAGAAAGAAAGGGAGAGAACACTTTTTCATAAACAAGAAAACGAAAATATGACGCTCACAAGGCAAACGAGTGGAACGTAGGTAAGAAGCGGGTAAAATTTTATTTTTACCGACTCATGTTTTCAGGGTCCGCACACAAACGATCCCCGCTGAAAATTGAACATGGCGTCGCTTGGTTAGAAGGGAATTTATTTTTTGAAAATAGTAAAAAACAGTTTTGGACTGCCACTAAAATGTTCTTTTTTCTGGCACGCTGTTAAATCTGTGATCTTTTGATTAGCGTGTACCTTTTTGATATTTAGTGATCAAAGACCGGTAGTATCCACTATAAAAATAAGCG
>DWEC01002778.1:0-11294 GCA_018245735.1 Microceris miodesmiata
GGGAGGTCCCGGGTTCGATTCCCGAGTCAAACAGTACAAAAAATTTCTAATTTAGATTTTCTAGTGGTGGTTCGGAGTCTGGATATATGCCCGATGCATGGGAATAGGCTCACCACCTATTCCAAAGTGGGACGTAAACGTAACCGGGGAAACGTGGGAGTGTTCTGCATTCTTCTGCCTATTTCTTCGGGGATTACAGGCGTGGATTCGGGGGTTACATTAAGAAATTGTCTTTGCGAAGCGAAAGGTGAATACAGAAGATGCGCTTCAGGTTTTGATGGATAGTTATTGGACACACGGTGCTCACCGCCTACCTTGTACCTACTACCGCCTACCCTGGCGCGACAATATAGTAATAATAAAAATAAAATGAAATTTTAATTCTACGAAAACAGAAAACAAATGTAGAGATCAGTAATTTTACTACTTTTCTACATATTGGCAAATGAATAGTGCACTGAGAGAACGATTTTAATGCATACTTAAAACTGTAACTGTTTACGTGATTATTCAGAATATATTTGGTATTTAAAAAAATGTATTAAAATTTTGACACATCATTGACTTAACCTGAGGAAACATCGTTAAATTCACTACCAGTCGAGTCCAATGATGAGTGCCGTATGCTACTGAATGGAAGATTGTGATTTCAACCTCATTCAGCAGATTATTGTTTCAAGAAAGATGTTTTTTCAGAGTCTGAGTGTAAAATTATCTTCATAGATTATAACACACCATTAACGTTACTTATCTACGTTAGATGTTATGGAGATTATCAGGTGTCCTGCTACCATAGCACAGACTGCTTAGGGTCCAAATGGCTGAACGAGAGTTCCAAACTAATATTCTTCAAAGTCCAAATTCAATTCAAAGTCAAAATAGGTCTGATAATAGATAGTCTTGGTCTCCTCGGCACCTGTGTCTTAAATATGGCTAGAGTAAATTATATTTTCATCATCATCATCATCATTATCAGCCTACTCCCGTCCACTGCTGGACATAGGCCTCTCCAATAGCACGCCCCTGAGCTCGATCTTCAGCTCTTCGCATCCAACCACTGCCAGCCGCTTTGCGTATATCGTCATTATATTTATATTATATTTATCATATTAATCAATTATGTTAATAATTATATTTATCATATTATCGATATTTATCATATCAATACCTTTGAAAACATAGGTTGAGCTGCAAAGGAATCAATTAAACAACAGCAAGTCGTGCACACTTTTATTGATACATCGTTAAGTACATTTTTCGTGTCCTAATTTACGTGAACTAGTTTTCCCAGGAGGAGTTTTTATTGAAATTTAAAAGGGTATTTTCAATTTATAAGCCGCGGCTGTTGCTTTAGCATTTTTAGCTAAATACATCGCCAGCAGCATCGCCGCACCCTGCAAATAGAACCATTAATGAAACAACTTCAGTAATTATAATTAGGTCCCTACACACACATCGCAAATCATTAAGAAGTAATAAATTATTTTATGTAAAGTACAAATGTGTTTCTTAAACGAATGACGAATGAATTGGCCGTTAAATGAACTTTTGAATGAATGAATGGATAAAAAGTGAATGAATAATTACGAACGGTAATTTTGACGAAAAAAAAAATTCTAAGCACACAGAATGATCATTATAATGAATGTTGGTCGAAAAGGCACACATGCACTCCCTTACCTTTTTAAATAAATTGACTCAAAACAAATAAATAAAACGAAAATAATGAAATGAAAACAAACTTCAGAAATTGAGTCGAATTAAAGGAATAAAATGAAGCCAAAGAAATAAAACCATAAAAAATTAATAAAACGGAGCTGAATAAGTAAACTAGAATCAAAAACAAAGAAAAACTACGCATGTCCTATATGAAGTTTTTCATGACAAAGCCATAACAATCGGAGTAAATTAATAGCCTGTTCGGTATCAAACGGTTGAAATGTAATTACACCGTCTGCCCTCGTAGTACATGTTGGTTGCTAGGCAACCGCATGACAAACTCTACGAGTACCTAGAACTGTAATTTTCTGGTGTTACCAACTCATTTAATTCTCTTTTATAATTATAAGACTTTAACAAATCATTCGTACCGATTGACTTGATACCTACCGTAATTGGAAACGTATCTTTTTACGGAGGCATTCGGTGGAGAAAGGGCAACGTTGCTGCTTTTAAAAAACTGTCTGTGCACTTTTTTCATAGGACCAAAATTTTGTTTTATTAAGTGTATCTGTTTAATAATATCGTTGTTGATGTCTTAGATCCGTTTTAAAAGTACCTACGCTATGAAACTATGGAAATTTCAATTTGTTTTGGCAATCCAAAAAATAGTGTCTGCGGGATCATCGTCCCTTCTCTTATTTCTGCCATGACAACAACCCTTAGGTTTCCGTTTGACAGACTGTCACGATAAACAGACACATTCAGGACACAAGTCTTGCATGCTTTGTGCTCTGAAATAACAACACTCCGATCTTAGTTATACTTTACTATCCTCTAAAATCAAACCAAAGTTGCTGACACTATTTATTAGCATCTGTTCTATCATGTCTTTTGCTATCACAATGTATTAAGGAATTTAGTATAAATGCTTCTAAAACAGTAAGAATTGTAGGAATCTAAATATACAATCAAGGAAAGTTTACGTGTGTAAATCATGAGATGTAACGGTAATCTGTCGTCATAATTCCATAAAAAAGCAATGATGTTCAAACCTCAAACCCAAAGCTGGTGACCGCTACAGCGAACAACCATTCCGCATCATTATGCAGTACTGTCAAGAGCTCGTCTTTACAACCCACAGGGTAGTAACTGATAGATCTGTTGACAACATATCATGATAATGAGCAAATTTAGAAGGAAACTGTTATTATAAAAAAAAAAAAAACAAAAAAACAATTCCTCTTCCTCCTTTCCTCTTCGAAACTAAGTTATTTGAACATTAACACATGGAAGAAAACAAGGTACTTAATAAAAGCAATCTTACTCAATGCAAGCTTTGTACAGCTGGTACTGTGCATACTCGGTCGTGGCGCAGTAAGCTCTCGGACAGCAAGACACACTGATCGGTTTCGTCAAAAGCTGGTAGTCTTCTGGGCCATTCAGCCCACAGCATTTGTACTGAAAATTGTAGTTAGCGACATACAGCTTGTAAGCTTACCAACAAAATATAAACCAGTGAGTGTCAGGATTTCCAGTTAAGTGCATGAGAATTCAGATGTCCCAAAAATTAGGGAAACCCTTTTTTGGGAGGTAAAATTATTATTTTAAATGTAACATATATTCTTTTTTGGTTATTATTAATAACAGACGACTTGATGGAGAAGTATAAAACAATAATACAAGAGGATTTTTTTTCATTACTAGTAATGGTTCACTTATACTAACAGTGATTTGCATTTGATCCCAAAATTTCTCATGCTGCTCGGTATTGACTCCCGTAACATTTCGATGGAAATCCTCAAGCAACCATTCTGACATCCTGAATTGAAGACCATATCTCTGAGCTGACACATAGACCGTGATGAAGATTTCCCCAATCGCAAGAACCATCAGAAAAGCTACGTACTGAAAACATTCACATATGTTAATAAAATACTTAGACGTAATAACCAAATTAAAAATAATGACAAAAATTCAGAAATAAGCCAATCCTGACCTATCATTGCTAAATGCTTGTTCAGTAATGTTAAAACAGAAATTATCTAATTCAAATCTCCAAGCTACTTTAAAATCTACAAGCTTGAGGCATTTTAAACTACAAATTCTTATGATCCTCTTCAAAGCCCGAAACGAGAAGAAAAATAAAGGATTATGTTTCGTTACAAAACTAACAATTTATGAAGATTCTATCTTGAAATGTTCTTACCATATGCAAAATCTTTCCATTTCCCTTAATCACTCCAATAGTTCCAAAGGCAGCCACGCCCACGAAATACAGGCAAGCGGAAACGATGATAACATCGCCGATGAAAGTTCCACTTCCCACATCTTCGCCATACTGCTTCAGAACTTGCGTATCTACGAGGGCAAAGACAATGGTGCCGAGGGCTAACAACTGAAAGATAATTATGATCGTACTTCCTCATCACGGTTATAACTTAGTTACAGCTTCAGTATCACCAATTATTATGGTCACTGGATAAATGATACCATTAGTTAATCATACTTACAGCACAGAATCCATTCAAAACAAGCAACAGGATTTTTGCAAAATTTCTGTTTATCTGTCTCCAGTCGAACGTCATTTTTAACGTATTAGACGAAACTTAATTTATACTTACGCTTTAGCAATTTGAAGGAAACTAAAATTTGTTTGCGTTCAACCATAATACGCTCGTCCTAGTTCGCTTTCTAGTAGAAGCGAATCTACTAGTAAGCGAACTATTAAAATGAACTCTATTCTCCAGGTCTAAATATCATAATAAATTAATACGATTGTCGTGATCTAAGCCTATTAGGCCGGGCCGAGTACATGTCGCTGGCAGTATATACCGTTGGATAATTAATATTGTGTCTGAAAATGTAATATTCTGGAAATTTCCATATCTGCGACATACTTGGGGCGTACTTCTTCATAATACTCCATTGAGGTTGAAATGCAAACATGTAATATCACCAACTGAATGTTAAACGGTCGAAATATTTTTCGACATACTATTTAATGATTCATCATCATCATCAGTAGGCTCCATTGTTCCACTGCTACACATAACTGTCTCCTAAGATGTGCGACAACAGTCTGTGTTCTGTAGTCAATGGATGCTCCACAGTCTTATAATTAGAATATCATGAAATATTCTAATTATAAGAAACATGTATCAACAAACAAATATCATGAAAAAAATTCCAAATCTACTCATCCTGAAAGTTCTTAAGCGAAGTCACTTCATAGACTCAGATAACCGAGAGAAACGTATACAAATGACCTTCCAGCACTCATAATTTTGTTTAAATAGTTATTCATTCGATCTTAACATCTTTTATCGTCGATCTTATGGTATCATAGCCTTTATTTTATACCTCTATTTTATAACAAGTACCTTAGAGTTCATGACACAATTAAATTCCTTTACCAACACATTTGCTACTTCTGTAATAAAAAAAAATCTTTGTATGAACGTTTCAAAGAATACCGAACTTAACTATTGTTCCAGTATCATATTCATTATATATTCTTTTAGAATGAACGAGGGCCCTGCAAGACAGAATAGTTTCCTTGAAACAGCATAGAGCAGTCCGCAATCGATAAAGTTTTAATATTTGAAACGCACTGCAGCGTCGCTTCCATTGTTTATGCAACCTATGGTTGAAAGTTCATGTAATATTTAATAAACCACTCGTGTATGTCCTCCATCGGCGATCAATAGCTATCACTTTAAGTAGTTTCAACGGCCTTCATGCAACTGTTGTACTGCGTTAGGCTCCGTGTGAAACAGCTGTTTTTAAGGTACTGACAGCTGCTAAAACATCCTTTAAAAATTCTTTAGTATTGAGCTTTCCTATATTTATTTTGTTACAACGACCGACCGCCGCATTTTGAAGTTATGGATTCATTACAGTTCTCACCCGCTGCATTAAATATACATTTCTATGAAAAAATGGACGAGAACCAAAAGGAGCTTCCGAAACCGAGCGCCACGTCATTATCACCATCTTTGGCTGCTGATTTTTTTTGGTTTAAGAAATTTGTTTTAACAACAATGGAAACTTTGCAAAAGGAAATGGGAGTCCTCGGGCGAGAGGTAGATAGAATGGAAATGAAGAGGCGCCGCAAGATTGTTTTGATTCACGGTGTACCGGAAATGAACACGGAAGACCTCACGAAAATCATAGCTGCTGTTATAGGGGACAAAATGAACATTGCTGGCTTTTCAAGTGAATGCATCAGTCGTTCTCACCGACTCGGTCGTACTCCCGGTAGAAAGCCTCGTCCAGTTCTGGTGAAATTTACCGAAGTAGTCTGGAAGAACAAGGTTTGGTTCGCCAAAAGCAAATTGAAAGGATCCGGTGTTACAATTTCTGAATTTCTCACGAAAAATAGACGCTTAGTGTTCATACAAGCCAGGCGGCGCTTCGGAGTCGCGAATTGTTGGACTAAAGATGGCACTGTCCACGTACTCGCGATGGACGGCTCGCACCATCAGGCTGAAAACCTCGCGGATTTCAATTCTATTCCAATGAGTGCAGCACCTGGTTGCCTCACAACTGGTGCCACTGATCATTTTGCTCGGCGAACGAAAAAGGCAACGAAACAGTAAAATTTCTTTGAAATCTTAAATTCAATGTTACGAACAATTTTATTTCTCAGTCGCTTTTAGTTTGCTTATTTAATAAGTTTCAATTGATTTAATGTTACGTTCTAAAGGATAATTAATTTTCGTAATAACTACGACTTCTAGAATTTTTTTCTTAATTTGCTTTATGCGACTATCTGGTTCAGTAATTATAATTTAAATAATTCCATCATGTTGTCTATCTCATTATTTTTTGATTGCAGCAGAAAATATTCTCTATAACTTTATTATACTATGTCTACTTTGTTTTAGGTGTCTTTGTACTTTATATTATTTTCCCCATTTACATGTACATGTACAAATGTACACTACTCCGGTTATTTTCTTCCATCATTAGTATTAATTAAATGATATATTTTTAATCTGTATTATCTGCATCAGCTATTATTATAAGCATTCCTCTATCAGATATCCCTTAAGCAATAAGCAGTTTTGCTTGCATGGAATTTCTTCCCTTATCTTCTATTAAATTAAATTAACTACTATGTATACGCATATTATATACATACGCATGTTATATACATATACCCGACCCAGAACTTGATCCCAAGACCTCCCGATCGGCAGTAACGCTTGCAACCACTTGACAAACGAGGCAGGTAACTAGTGCACAATTACATGCATTAAATGTTGTAAAAAAACATGAAATATATGGTAAACCACCATGTTATACCATTAACATGGTTATTTTATTGAAAGTCCAAATAAAATACATACATATATGTATCCTTATAACATAATAAAATGATCCTAGTTCTGAATAACTCGAAAATGATCTAACCTTAAGTACACAAGGGCTATCATTAAATAAATTATTAGAAAATTATTTAGTTCATTCAATTTTATTGTACCCACTTAAGTACCCGATAATCTACCTCGAAGTAATTAAAATCGTATGTTACTAACATAAATAAAATACTCAAAAATAAGCCAATAGCCTTATATAGATAAACACTTAAAAACCCTATTGTTACAAATTTACTAAGTTACCATTATTATAACATATGAAGATGGAAAATAATATTCTTTAACTAAGTTGAGATATATCTGATGTTAACTGAAGATTCGACAACTAAAACAGAAGCTGACAAGAAACTAATATTTAATATAAAATAAACATGATGACAGATTAACGCTTATATAAAATTATTAAGTTAAATGCCAAAAATTACATAGGTATGTGGTACACAAACCACCCCCATACACTTCAAGTCATTAATATACATATGATTAATGGTCTTCCATACTACAGACGTTGCAAAAACTTCAGATCTCCGAGAAATCAGAACGTTTCTTAAGTCAAATTTCAAAAAAGAACGTCAATAGCACTTTAAAGTCACTAAAAACTCTCCTGGCGATACTTCAAAATTCAGTAGATTAACAATCTATCGTTAAGGCACTCAAAAATATAAATAAACTAGCAAGTCTTAAACAGAACTGAAGTTCGATCGCTCGCAATGCTAATGAATTTATTGTTTATTTATTCACACACTGAGATAAACTTGGAAGAAGCCTTCCACTTCATTTCTAGTTCCTATAATCACTATCATTGACCATGTCTGAATGTATGTATGTAGTTTTTCCCTAATAATCACAATCAACTCCTATTCTTGGCTTTATCAAAATTTTAAAAAGATCATATGAAAATTCTAATTCCTCTAATCTACTTTCTGTACATCATACAAATTAACACCACTGTCAAATACATCCAGGACGAAGCCACGCCAGTGCTTGAAGCTGAATTTGTACCGCAACTCGAGTTTAACGATCTGAAAGTAAAAAACGACCATTAAAAGAAACTATACGAAGTATTGAAATATTTTTTATTTTTCTTACAATGCGATACACTGTCTCCAGCTACCTTAATTTCCTATTCGTAACTTACCAATGGTACTTACGTACCAATGGTAAGACGGCCAAACTCCAATTATAGTATAACTTAGCTTTCAAAACCACCGACCGCTCTACGCGTCGTCGTTCAGTTCTGTTAAATTCTTATTAGGAATTGGCCAGTCAATACAAATTAATATCAATGCCGTATTATTAGCTATAGACCACTCGACCACTATCTAAGAACATCTTGGACTATCTCTTTCCATATCATTTAAAACTTTCATCTTTACTACCCAAAGACGTATTGTCCCTACGTATTAAAGAAACATCCCATCGTTATTCGCTTGAAAATATTGAAAACTTCCAAGATCTGTTCATTATACTTTTGCATGATATTGTTATGCTTACGCTGAAGATTTCATAATCTTAATTGTATTCACATAAACATGTGAATACAGTTTGCCCTAAGATTAGCACGTGTGAGTCAAATTAATCATTAGGTACAATGTATTTTTTGATACGCAGTATTCTGATATCGTCATTTATTTAAGTAATACGTTTTGCCTTATATATTTCAAAATTTGTTTTGTTTTGACTTGCGTGAATTATATTGAGAATATAGTTACGAAGAGCAGCACCACTTTTCACGATTGTAATTCCATTTTGTCATAATAAATGTACTAACCATTTTAATTTATCACGCAAACTCCCAAAGCGCGGGCTTTGCTGAACGGAGAATCTATCTATAATATCAATTATATCAGTGTAAGGGTTATCTTGCATACCATATCGATTGAATACTATATCTACATGTATATTATATATATTTTGCCACAGATCTTCTATGCTCCCTCAATATTTCAGTTGTCTGCCAACCCGCGCCTCCTTTACTAAGAGGACACCGGTATCCATCAGTGGACGTTTAAAACGTTTGATGATGATAATGGTTTTAATATTTCAGAGAATGCATAAAATCGAAATTATATTATCTCATTGATTTTTCTATCTAAAAGACCAGTATTTTTGGTGGAAAGTGTCAAAAAAAATAATTACGCGTGTAACAAGCAATATCTAACATTTTAAATATGTGCATAATTATGTGATACGTATGTGTGTATATCTGCTTGTTTAAAAATATTGTTCGTTTTATGGTATGAGATAGAGCCAAGCAAACATTACAATTGTCCTTAACACACCATGCCCCAAACGCAACATACAAACGACACTATGCTCTGAGTAGATTTACTTACCCTATGTGTGACTTCACTCAGTGGCCACAGTGATATCAGACAGTGACACAATCAGTAAAGCTGATTAACTCTTTATTACTGTTTAATATTTCATTAAAATATTCGAAAATAATGTGCTCGAAAAATATATATATATATACATATATCAGTCTCTGCCGCGAACTCGTTGCAAGCGTCGGTCCGGCCGCCGGCTACAGGTCCAGAACTAGTCGGGCCACCCCGAAAAACGTACGTGAGTTAAGCTGGTACATTTATAATCTTGCTCAAAATATTTCATACTGAATCATTAGGGCCACGCTTTTAGAAGTGACGTGGTAGCAGATTGCAAGCGAACTGTACAATCAAGTCAGGACCTTACGCGGTCGGCTCTCGGATGATTGACCGCCAGAAGCATCTTTCAACAACCGAGTTTGTGCTTCGGATAACACATTGGACACCCGGTCTCGACTGACATTGTAACGTGACAATGATTAAATCATTACGGAAGCCTTAAAGGCGATGTAATAGTGTATGCTTTTTTATATTATCACATCAAAAGTTGTTAGTGACCAGTGATTTTACAATAATATTAATAATCTCAAAACAAAACACACACTTAAATGTTTCTACACCACAGTGCACAAAATTAGCAAAAATGATGCAATGACACAAAATAAAGTTAGTAAAATAATATTTTTATTTTATTAGATGTATAAAAAGAAAACTTAATATTATATGATATGAATTTCACAATAGCAATTGTTTCTACAATATGGCACTTTTTGCTTACATTTTCAACATGCTAATGGAGTACGAACCTCGGTTTTTACTATTTATAAAACCTTACAGTGATTGTTACAAGAAATAAAAAAATTCTTTCACTGAGTCATCTCTCAATTTAAAATCTTTTTCTCCGTGTATCTGTAGGCGTAAATATTGCAGAAATTTTAATTTAAAGTTCTCGAATATAATATTACTAGCGGCAGTCGTACCTTTTCCCCGGTAATTACCCTGTAGACTATGTCAAGAAAGCATTAAGTTCATTCCAGTTCATTCCAGAGAAATCGTTGCGATACGGCTATATGTCACACGAACCCAAAGCCTTTGTTTATGAATATCTGCGAGCCTTCTTTGGAAAGTTTTCATTTCCTCTTGAACAGTTCCCTTCGATAAAGGAAACTGAACAAGACATGGTAACAAGCCAGGATGGTGTAAATTATAACATTCGACAGACAAAACAAACCAATTTGCTATTGTGAAAAATCTATTATCAAGAGATGCCTACAGGGTTCCGATGACGCCGCAAGCGACGCGTCCACCAGCGTTGCCGGTCGTCTTGGAATCTGGGTGGTCAGATCGTCCGAAATCGTCGCTCCTCTCATGCAGGACCACGGCCCGGCCGATGATAGAATAGGGCCCTCGAAGAGCGATTAGACTGTCCAAAAAGTCCAAGTGGCTCCATTTGTTCTCATCAAAGACAACGTTGCCAAGGTCACCAACATGGCGGATTTCGTCGTTCGGGTGGCCGTGGTCTTTCTGTAAAGTTATACATTTGACTCAATAATACCGTTTTTGACGTTAAATATAACCTAGGTAAACAAGACAATTTTAATGAGCTTTCAACAGAAAAAATCTCGGAATCGTCATCATCATCATCATTATCAGCCTATGTTCCTGCGATCACAGTACCGGTTGGCGGGGCGCGGGGCGGGTCTTCGTGTGCACGCGGCGGATGGCCAGTGCCGCCCGCCACTCACTCGCCTTATCTTACATCGTGCGTACGCGCCACTCTCATACAGAAATAAATTCAGTCATTTACACAGTGTTTTTCATTAGTGAAGACCCCCAGCTCACAACTGGATCTTAGCACTCAGACAGCTGTATTGCGACAGAAAATGGTACAAAGATATCGATGTTTCCCGTCAGCTCGGCTCAG
>DWEC01002779.1:0-11292 GCA_018245735.1 Microceris miodesmiata
AGCGTGGGGTGCTTGATATTATAAATGTTACAATCATTCTATTGGCAATTATCTCTGAGAGAATAGTTATGAACCGCAGTAAAATGCACCCCACGCTTTTTACCTTGAATTGAATTATTATTTAAGTAACTTAAATTTTATTATAATTTTATTTAGAGGTGATTAATTATGATTGATTGTTCGATCTTCTACTACTGTAATATTAAATTCTTTGACATTAAAAAATATTTTCTAGTTTTTAGTACGATTAGCAATAAAAGCGTGTGTTTTTAATTTTAAACCTTTATTTATTTTCACTATAATAATACACATCTCTGGATCGGTACTTGTCGTAACAATGATTTAAAAATGGCCAAAATGAGCAGTCCTCTTCGATTACCTCAATGTCAAGTTACTATTAACCGGCAAAAGTCCGGCCCCCCAATGCAACCCCTGCTCCCCCCTTTCCCCTGCTCTCGGTGCATCCTCGCGCACGTCCCCCAACACTCCACTGTAGAGCCCCTTTGTCTCGTAACTACAACCTGTTATTCGAGGCTTTCTTGTCTCCGGGGGCTTTTTTGTTTCTTTATAACGCAATGAAGAGGGATAGAGGCATGCGAGTTTCAGTGTTTCAAGAACGCAGCTTACGTGAAGTTAACGGCCGTTAGGCCTCCGTATCTGAAGCGTTTACTTTGTTTGAAGTGAAACATCTTCAAGCACGTTTCGCTGAGAGATAGCGCAATATTTTATTTGGTGTATATGAACATACGTAGGTATGTAGCCAAAATATAGCCGCGCCAACCGTGTAGAGGCAGCGCCAGGTTATGTTATTTCTAATGCTGTGCTACGTATATAAAATTCAATATTTACTAACGTTTTATATTGATAAATTATTTAAAAATTATAATATCTTCAACAGCGCAGTCATGTTTTATGTTAAGCGTGTTTAAAGTTTACACAGTATCTTTTTTATTTACTTTTAATCACTAAAGCTACTAGTATTAACTAACTTACTAAGTAATTCTAAGTAACATTAACAATAATTACAAGTACCGTATCAGAAACTACGCCTGCACTTACATAATTCGTTCGTTAAGTTACAGAGCGTGCACTGTTGTTTAAGCCTGAAAGAAATTCTACCAGAATATACATACATATGTGAGACAACTGTTTTACATGTATAACCAGCTGGGCTTCAGTTTTACGTTGGATATAAACATTCTCGAGCTGCAGCTTCCTATTTACATCAGATCGCTCAATTATTTGTTATATCTCGAACACAATCGGATGGAGACTTTCTTCAGACCTTTCTAGAATGATAGGATGATTCACGCAATTTTATCACGATGAGAATTTTTTGTTGCCAATAAAAAATATATCCTGTAACAAAATATCTCAACTATGTTGTGTTTTCTTACGGTATAGCAACAATTATACCCCCTGATGTTAAGTGGTCGTTGCGGTTTATCAATCTCGAATAGTCTAATAGATGTGCCTCGACGAATGAGAGCAGTCAGAATATTTGTGTCCGAGTGTTTGCCTACAACCTAGACTGAAAAGGCAGAAAATAAAAACAGATGCAGAAATAGCATTCGCACAAGCACACAGGAATGTTATACTATTAATATTGTACCATCACGCCCATTTCCTTAAGGTATAGGCCGCAAGTATCGACAGGCAAATATCTCCATACTTACAATTCCAACGTGATAATTACTAATATTCTTGTAATATCACTTTTTTATTGTATAAGCTGACGGCAAACGGGCCATCTGATGGTAACTGATCACCATCGACTGTGGACACTTGTAACACCAGAGGCCTTACTAACACGTTGCCAGGCCTAAAGGACTCAAATTTACTGATTGTTTTATGGCGAGACTGTAATATAATGTTATTTACAGGATGAACGAGAGCGGATAGAGTCGAGTGGCGGCACGGTGATGCACTGGGGCACGTGGCGGGTCAACGGGCGGCTGGCCGTGTCGCGAGCCATTGGTTAGTTTCAAGTATTTCATCATAGTTTCACTTTTAACAGTCGCATAAAAATTTTCTTCTTAAGCTTATACGTATCCGTACGTACGTATTTTGCATGCCACTAAGTGCTATGGTAATATTGCAAATAAATGGAATGGGAAATAACCGTGATAATATGTGTGTAATATATTATTGCGACGATTTTCCATATTACTCATATGATTTTCACTGGTGAGATGTAATATGTTTACGAGTAAATAACGAACCGTATTTGCAAGGCTCGAATTCTAATGCTTGGATAGGCAGAGTTAAGAGAAATGACTTCGATCAAATCGAAGACGTCTCAAAAGAAGTTCTGGTCAAAAATAATTAATTTTAATAGATTCTAGGCTAATAGGCTTTTAATAGACTCGATTTGAATACACTCGATTTGGCGGCATTGACGACTCACAAATTAATATTGACAAAATGAAAGAAGTTTATCAAGATTTTAATATATTAGTATTATTTTTGGAAATAAAATTTGTTATTAAATATTTTGATTAATTTTATTCCTACGCTGTTTTAACTGAGTTACTAGGAATATTTATCATATTTCGGATAAGCTAAGGGAAAACAAGACATGATTTTACATGCAGTATATAAAATTCTGCAATGAATTATAAAAAGGTTTGTTAAAAACAAACTGCTAAAACGTTTCCAGAAGTATAGTATTGTTAGTCAAAACATAGGAATAAAGTAACAGTGACTGTCGCTACTTTTTATTTAATAGTGTTTTGACTGAGGAATGAATAATATCTCATGAAAAGAATTTCAAACTACTTTTCCTTTCTGTCCGATCTATTCCAAAATATATGGCCACAGCTCGAATTGCAGCTAAAAACGTATAAATAATTAGTCATTGTAAATTTTGTATTGCAGTAACACAACAATATGCAAACCGCAAATGTACCTTTGTGTTTGTGACCTTGGCGACTGACTGTACGACTACAATCTTAAAAGCTCGTACCTACTATACACTCGTAGAGAAATATCAAAGCCGGGAGTAGAAATGTCAAGTCGTAGCAATGAAAAAAAAACTGCACCTTAAAAGGGGACAATAAACGTCGTGGCGTCGGGAAGGCGCGTTAATCGACTGTTTTATTGTTACGGGCGCGCCACTATCGCCACGAGCTCGGTGTTTTGTAGGATAGTTCCTACTTAATGGCCTGTTGGATTTAACAGCACCCGCTAGTTTTACAATATTGATCGGTATTTGTCCTAACAATGACTTATAGTGCTTGGTTTGCTTGCTTGGAATCGATGAATATGTTCCATCGAATATACTGCTAAACGTTTTTGACATTGGCAATGAAATATTGTTATAAATAAATATTGTTATAAATGTTCACAGCATATCCGTTAAGGTTTAAGCATGCGTTTTAATATTCTTATAATTCATCCGAGTGGACGTTCACCCTAACATAAGACGTGCGTGCTTTGAGATGCGAGTATTCGCAATTATTTTATTGCCTTTTAAAATTTTAGAGGCGTCTCTTTTCGGGGAATACTTATCGTTTCTCATATTTTTTCACTTTTATACGTATATATCGACTCTATTTATAAAATAGTTCTTTAAATTTGCATGAAATAAGTATGAAAGTAAAGTTTACGTTATGACATAATTGTTATATTTGCGGTATTTGATCCAAGCAAATAAGCGGACAGCTCTAGCATCATTTGACTTCACAGAAAATCGTACGTTGTGTTTGACTATCGTCAAACAACCTATGACGAGCAACATATGGGACTTCATGTGGTGTAGTTAAAAACATAATATCCAATAGTACAAAATTTACTTATAATCACCAATATTCATTCTTACTACTACCATTACTAGCTGGGATAGTTATCGGAATGTCTCGTACATGTCACAGCAGTGTGGTCACTCTGTTTGTACAGTCATCTCTCACAGCGGCCCGGCACAGCGGCCCGGCACAGCGGCGTGTGCCCGCCATTAAGTTGTTAACATCCCAGCGCTCCCGACCTCGGGGGATGATATCTAAATTGGCGTATCATTCCCCTACAAAATATAATTAATGTTATCGTAATGTTTACTTTACTAAATTGTTAACTCAATTCTTTGGCAGCGGCCATTCACTAATCTATTGGATGTCAAATTCATTTTGTTTTTTTTTTTTTAATAGTATCGATTCTATTGTCAATATTCTATGCGGCCAATATTTTTCTTCTTTGTGCCGGTCTTAGGTGGTGTTGTTTGTGGCTAGAGTTTTACTTTAAAAGGATAATAAAATGTTGATTCTGCAAGAAATACGAAATAAACATAATTTGTAATAACGTCTCATATATTCAAGGTCGTTGTATTATGACTGAAGTCTCGCATCTTTTGTTTCCTTTTTCTTATAACACAATTCTCTATGCAAGCGCAATTTAAATGCGTTAGTCATTTTAATAATTACTCACATGTATGTACACAATTATATTTATATTTCAGTATATAATATACAATGAGTATGTTTTCAAAGTAATTTATGTACTTAGTTTGTTAGAGTTTATCACAATAGTCTAATTCAGAACCTTTCCTCTAAATTATATATTTTTTATTTTTTTTGCGCAGCAAATCCATTGCATGTATTTTCAAAATTCGAACCACTAACCGCCATTACGCGCACGAGCACATAATGCACATGAATGGGTGAAGTTGGCGTGCGATTGCATTTTAGAAACAATAGGTGCATTGGTTTAGTTTACAAGTCGATTTGAGGGCGCCGGCCGGGCGCTCCCCCGCGCCCTCGCCCGCAGCCCTCGCGCCCGCCTGCAGCCCTATCGATTTATTCATACTGTGTTCAAACACGCTTGCACTCTCACTGGGGCGAGAATAAGGGGCCCGCAACTACATATATCCTTGTAACGTGTACGACACACTCGGCTATGAATAATTTTTATTTATTTCTTTAGTTTAGTTTAGTTTTGGCCACGATTTCATCTGATGGAAAGTGATGATGTCTCCTACGGTGTATGCTTGCCTAGTATGTAGTAATTGGTTTTTCCTTATCTTCGTACTATAAGCATGTTTTAATTGGTACATATTGGACTTATGTTAAATAGGACCACATTTTTAAGTGCAATTTTAAATGGAATTAATTGACATGTAGGTATCGCTCGTTTGCCAGTGGAGTGTAATATATCAAAAACACTCATTCAGATAACAGAGCAGAAAATTCAATTATTGTTCTACGACCATTGTAATAGTTATAAATCATAGAATAGTCTAAAAGTGATATAATAGTCATATAATAATTACGACTTCAAATTTTCTGAACTGTTTTCTGAAAGAGAGTGTTTCTGACATATTGCACTCTAGCTGTAACGGAGCGATGTCCATAATTTGCCAACGGGACTTAATTCTGCACCTATTGTTAGATATTGTCAAAAGGTACGAAATCTACATCAATCGAATGTCAAAAACATCATCATCATCTATTTTACCCTGAATGTTACCTATGCCTATTTCGCTATGAATTTAACTAATTGGTTCACTTTTGTCTATGTACTTTTCCACAAGAGACCTGCCGTGATCATATACCTTATGATAATAATACTTTGAATGTTGTCGTGCAACATGAACGCCCTTTGACCGGAAGTGTGGCTCAATTATAAAACAATTATCGCGTGTTTTGATTTCCGTCACGCATTTGCCGACGTCATCTAATTAATCCACCAAAAATAAAACTGATCATAATTTCATATATTTGTTATTTCA
Organism: Microceris miodesmiata; assembly: GCA_018245735.1. NCBI lineage: Eukaryota > Metazoa > Arthropoda > Insecta > Lepidoptera > Hesperiidae > Microceris > Microceris miodesmiata. The sequence continues at coordinate 5,720 of DWEC01002779.1, forward strand.
TGTATAACACAGTATAACATAAGTGTTGAATACTGGCTGTAGGTACTACATTCCTCTGTTTACCCCTTAAAGGAAAAGCAGACGTGATATTATGTTCATATTTCAATGGTCTCAGATAATATTCCCGTGTCATAGTAAAACCACCCTTACATTTTTCATAATGTGATATCGATTTATTCGGACACGTTGCACTTTGAGGCAGGGGGTGCGTGATGACGTCACAAGTACGTCTCTGTGCAGTACGCTAACAAACGACTGTCACACTTTTTTTAATATACCGTAAGGGGTTATTAGCAATAATATAACTCAATTGCAATTGGAAAATGAAGATATTTATTCACGGTATACTACTTGAATGTAGGCACGTAGGTGTCATGATGTCGCGCCCGGGTTATATTTACGACTACGACAAACCATTCGGTACTAAATGGGATTGTTTAAAACGAAAATGTTGACATGTATGAGTAATGTTAACTTTGCCTAACGTTTTAAATAACCATGTGAATAAACAGCGCGGTGGTTAATTCATTCAGACCATTAGTGTTCCGTACATTCTGACACGCTGACACATTGTTCCATTAATTAAACGAATTGTTGCTTTCGTGTATTACTCGGTATAAAGTAATCCTCTCGTGGAAGCTTACGAGTATTTGCTACGTTTCATCTCTATTATAAGTAAATTACGCCTATATTTCCCCGAAGAGGTAGGCAGAGGAGCGTAGTACTCTCTTGTTAGCTATTTATGTTATATGTCCCAATATGGCATGTGATGTGAGCCTATTGCTGTAGATCGGGCACACATCCAGACTCTGCTAATGTGGGAATTTGAATTAAAAAAATCTCATAATGTTCCGTCTGACCCGGGGATCGAACCCAGGACCTCTCGATCAGCTATCGCGCTTACAACCACTCGACTAACGATATAGGCATATCTCTACAGGTTTATTTTCGTTTTCTCTCGGAACATTCGAAATGAGCTTTAAAGGAGAAATAAACATCGATGTCTTAAAGCGTTGCTACTGGCTATTTTTATGGAGAAACGAAACGAATGATGGTTAAGAATTTATGGATGTAATATTATTATTGTTACTTTTACAATCAATTATGTATTTAGTTGACACTACTTGATTAGTTTTTTATTGTGCAGGATAGAAGTGTGCCACAATGGCTCACCTCTTTTAGGTACCTAGTTTTGACTAAGGTAACAGCAATCGATACGCATTAGTTAAGTATATGAATATATGTAATTTGTAAGGTGTAAGTTGCTTTAAATTGTTTGTTTTTCTTTTTTTTGGTGAAACGCGGGAGTGTACTACACTAGCTATGCCTACCCCTTCGGGGATTACTTACATATGTTACATTATTATTATTATGAATTAAGGTTTTAACCGTTCTTATACTGAGAGGAGACCCGCGTCCAATAGTGCAACAATAAACGGGTTGATACAGAACTTTTGATGGTTGATAATCTCGTCTCACATTGCTTGATTTCATCAACCATTATTGGTCCACTATTAAATATTAATTGGCGTAAACTTCACGCACGTTAGTTTCGTACTTCTATGAAATAATAACAAAATCCGATATTAAGGTCAGTTCCAAAAATAAATTACTTGTTACACACAAGTTCTCGGTACTGAACGCGGCCCGATAAAAAACTTTTCCTTATTCCGCTGTCTGTTAAGTCCATTAGGAACACAATGCGGCGTTAAACGGTTCTATAAATATATAGGTACGTACATACACATATGGCCAAGATGTACACATCACCACACGTCCTTCTACAGAAATAACTTGCTAGTGTCGTTTGCTAGATTTTAAACTCTATCTAGAGGTCTGCGTTCTTATGTTTAATATAGTCTTTTTCTGGTCATCCATACGGTTGCAATGAAATGTTAATTAAAGAAATAAGTTACAATATTGTTAATTTTGTGTTGATATAGAATTCTAACAATATCAATGTAGGAGATAAGTAAAATGTTGACAATTTCGTATGGACATGAATTCAAGCCGTTGATAATTTTGTGATGTTTAACAAACCGTAACGCATCTTGCATAGTTAAAATGAGAGGATGTTTTTTGCAACTGACTATATATTTGTATCTTATTTGGCAAGTAAAGATAATATAATGTCAAGCCAGTACTTCTGCGAAGGGGTAGACACGGGAGTGCAGTACTCGCACATCTCACCAGCTCCTTTCTACGTCTTTTGTGATTAGGGGGGGAGTTATTGCCATATACCGGATACAAAACCAGACTTCTTGTTACTAGTACGAATTTCAAGTTAGACAAACCCATTAATACTATTTCCGACCCGGTGATCGATCCCCGGACCTCTATCTCAGTGGTAGTGCATTTTTTTAGTCGACCATTTATTACTCCATTGTTGAAATATGGGTCTCCTCTCATATTGAGACGGTTAAGGCCGTAGTCTGCCACGCTGGCCAAGTACGGGTTGGTAGCACTTGCAGCCGTTCAACCAATGAGACAGTCAAATCAATTATTATCTAAATAACCATCGTTATTGCAACGGATTTTAAGGTTTAATATGAGAACGCGTGGGAATTATTCAGTTTAATAAACACGCACTGCTCAATGAGGGTTGCTGATAGAATAAAATGCCAATAGCCCAGCAACAATAGCCGTTTAATGTTGACATTTCTTCGCAGTTCGCATGGTCGCTCTCTCCCCTCTCATTCCAAGCCAAAAGCGATAGATTTTGCGTTCCACGGAAGATTATGTCCGGGAGCGTTTACCGAGCGCCCCCACGGAGTCGCTCGCGATGTTATTCGAAGACTTTAACGCAAGATTAGTTCGGTACGAGCTTCGAATTGTCCGTATATTGCTGATCGCTGTGATAATGTTACGTTGATGTATTCTTTTAGTTTGAACGTAAATCACATACTTTTGTTATTGGTTCAGGAGTTGAATTAATACAGTAAGAAAATAATTGTGCTGTCGTCGTACGTAAGAACTTATTATCTCTTTAGTGTTGGGATATTTATGTTGGAAAATAGGTATATAGATTGTAGTAATTAATGTATTATTAAACGTCGTGTTGTTAATTAAACTTTAGAATTACGATGCAGTTGATGTGATAACGTTAATATCGCTTCTTATAGGTTATTCCTGTTTCAGTCCCAGGTTCTGTTGGAGGAGATTTCTTTAGAATTTACGTTATATTTGAATATATAAATTCCATTTTTTTTTATATATGTTTCGGCACATAAATAAGCTAAATGTATTAATTGAATTTAGTGAGATATATCTTTATGTAATTGATTATTTTATTATTTAAGTTGAACGCGTCGATGATACCGTCAAATGTTGTTAGTTCAGGGGTTCTGTAGCAGTCATTAACTACCATAATCTCAATTCGTTGGTATACAATGCACAGCTTCTTAACCAGGTTGGCATTGATGACAGATAATATAGAAAGAAACGCGTGGGTTTTTCTTTATCATAATGTACTATTAATATTTTTTTTCATGATTCTTGTAATAAAACTATGGTTAGTGATTGTTCCAACAGTAAATGTTTATCGCAACGCGTAGGGGATACGACGTAAAAATAAAAATAGATTGATTACACGGTGTATTCTCTTAGTGGCTGTTCATGTTAGTGATCGACGGAAAGTAACTGAATGTGTTTTTTATATCCATTGGTGTAACCCGCGTATGATAACTTGAGACTTCGTGATGACGTCACAATTTTTTTTTTGAAGTCATTAATTAGAGATTATTAGTAATAATATACCTCCGAAATTTAATCATGAAAGGACTATAGATACAACCGCAGGTATGAAGTCGTTGCGCACGGATTATACATCATGGTTACTACAAGTTCAATACAAACGCTACATTAGGCACAGTGGTAAAAAAATGAAAAGTGGCATAAAAAAAACAATTTATACTATAGGCGACGCATTATCCGTGCCTGGCGTAATGATGAACGAAACAAAAAAAAAAACAGATCGATCGATGTCGCGTTTGGCGCAGGTGACGCACAGTACAAGCCGTACGTGACGGCACGCCCCGAGATCCGCACCGTGGAGCTGGACGGCCACGAGGACTTCGTGGTGGTGGCGTGCGACGGGCTCTGGGACTTCGTCAGCGAGGACGACGTCGCGCTCTCCGTCTACATGCAGCTCGCCGAGGACCCAGGTACGTTCTTTACATTCCATCATTGCAGCCTCTAATCAAGGCTCTAGTATTGGCGTTCGGTAATGTTATTAGGATTGTATTTCACGTAGTATACTGCTGACAGAGAAGCGTGTATAGAGCGTTTTATTATTAGAGTTTCTATTCATATTGGGGTTCGTTAACGCTATTATTTCATCGGAGCACGTGTACTACAAGTAGAGCAACTTGTAGAGTATTGGTAAGAAATAGCGAAGGTTAAGGACGTGTATATTTCTTTACCGACTTTTATAGGATTGGTAACCTTGAATGTGGTTAAGAACAGTAGTGAATAATAATAACGCGACGCAAACGCAATGGAGATATAATTCGAATAATGATAATATTGTGGGACAGTTCACACACGGCCTTCTGATTCATTTGAACAGACTATAACGTATATTGTTATGCTGAACATGGATGATAAGTTCTTTGGGCAATATATTATTTGTAAGGTCATTATTTAATGCCATTATATTCGTAGTATATTTTGTAAAAAGTTCCTCCGTTCGATGATATCTACTCACGTGTCTCTAAAATTATTTTGATAATGTGTCACTAGATCTTATTCTGATGTAAAATTCGTGCTCACACTATGTAATAAATCCGTCAAAGTGTTAAGGAGTGAATAAGAACATTATGCGGGACACAATTAGGACCGATATTATCATTTATTTCTTTTTAAAGAAAGGAAATATTCATGTGTAGGTAAGTATTGAGACGAACATATTGTTTACCTGTGAGAACTGTGAAGTATAACCCGCGTGCGGCAACTTGACACCTGCGTCAAATAACGTCAGCCCGTTTGATCAGTGCAAAATGAAGTCCGTGTTTAGATTTTGATTTTAATGCATCCTAAAAGATTGCTGGCAATGTTAGAACTGTGTTTAAATTGAAAAACGACGATATTTGGTGATTAAAAGGACTACTTAATTCTAGTACACAGATATCAAGTTCTCGCGCACTTGTTGTATATGTATTTATCCAAGCCACGGTGACATTAGATAATATTAATTTTTAAGAGATATACGTCGTCAGTTCACAATGCGGTTATTATTTACATACATATCAGTCACCGTGATACTTCGGACATTGTGACAGTCGGTATACCGTTTAACGCTTCCATTGTTGTACGATTGGAAAAAAATGTAAATTTCCAATGCAAATATTACCATTGCCATATACGATGTTCGAGGATTCTTTGATGATGCTAATTTTTAACCATTATTATGTATAATGGTTGTAATAATAATATATTAACGATCGTATTCATACTGTTGACTAAGTACATGCTTGCGTTCGGGTATAGATCTGTGATAGGTGATCTAATGCAAATGTTTGATGTACAAAACGATTTGGCGAACAATAATGATTGGCACGATTGGAGCATTATTA
>DWEC01002780.1:0-11291 GCA_018245735.1 Microceris miodesmiata
TTCGTTCGCAAAAATAGCTTTAATTGGCAGTAACATTGAATGTCACTTTACTTACAACGCTGTCATTGTCAATAATGTCAATGATACGTCAATGTCGTAAAGATGAAAACAATAATTGGATTGTTTATTTTTAATTAGTATTAAAATAGGTTAATTATTGAAGAGAATCAAAATAACTGTAAGAATATTTATTGTAGATAGAAATGGATTTTAAGATAATATGTCGAATTTGTCTCAAAGCGAATAAAATTATGTTTGATATTTATACCAGTTTTTGTATCAAAAGAAACATATTTTACTCCGAAATGTTAACGAAATGTACTGTTATTAAGGTAATGAGTTGTTTTATGTAAACTATAGCCAACTTAACAAATAGCGAAATCAATATGGCACAATTAATTATAAGAGAAATCACCTATTGTATAAACACAGTATGTTCTTGAACTCACTCTGTGGGATGTGGATTTTGTGAACAATCTGAAAACATTTATACCTTATTCTACATATATATCACCTTATTCTTCATATATAATACCTTATTCTTCACTTTATTGTACACAGAAAATGTGTATGTTGAGTATTTAATTTGTTCAAACTGACAATTCAGTAATGGTAACAAGTGATAAGAATTAAGACTGCCTCATGATACACATATTTTCTAGTGTCTTCAATACCGAAAGCATTACGATTGAAAATATTGTATGATTGTTCTTGCAGCCTAATGAAGAAGATGGTTTACCGAGACTAATATGTAAGGAATGCAGCAGGCAGCTAAAGAGAAGTTTCTCTTTTAATAACCAATGTGTAGAGAGTGAGGAAACGTTGAAGAAGTTTCTAGAGAGAAAAGTGAAGAAAGATGTAAAACCAAATGTATTACAAAACTCAGAACTCAAGGAAGAGAATAAGTGTGATGTGAAGTCTGAGACTACAGAGTCCAAAACTGTACAAGATTTAGTTAAGAATATGCTAAATGATGACAAAGAGTCAATTAAACTAGGTATGTATTGTAGGTATGGCTACATGCCTTGGCTATCTCTATGCAACAGTATAGATGGTCTGAAAATGCATGCATTGCTATTCCCAACCCATATACCTAGCAATGGACCTATGGGCAATAACTCCTCAGAAAGTTTTACATGTGATGCATGTAAGATGATCATGATGTGTTATTAGGCTACAATATATTATAATTATGGTTTTGGGAATTATAGACATATTAGTAAAATCTATGATAAGAGTCTGCATTAGATATGTTGCAAATGTTTTGCTATATTCAAAGCCCTTTCTTTTCTTTTTTTAAGTGAACAGAGGCTGCTGCCACAAGTGACCAATGTTATTCATAGACAATCAACTTCTGTACTAACTAATATATAATATTAACTAAGATTTATGTGCCAGGTCAGTTTTTAAGATGCATAATAAGATTATTAGTGTCAAATTGGTTATAGGACTGTAGGAAAAGTTGTAATATTTATCTTCTTTTATATATATGTATATTATCATCTATACTTATCATATTATAAATAACTATTCCACTGCTGGACACATGCTTATTCTGGGTGTACCATTGGGTCTGATTTTTAGTTTTGCAAATGTAGTTTATTAGTTTTATTTGGTTCTTATGCTCAAAAATGCAATGTTTATCAATTTGTAGCTGAATAAGGTGTACATGTGATTTCTCAGATTTACAATGTCGACAAATTCAGTACAAAGGAACTGATAAGTACAGGTGATTGAAATAACTTTAGTGATCATTTCAGAGCCTAAATATGTTGATAATGATGGTGATGCAGATGATAGCAACTGGGATGCAGAAGATGACAATATTTTGTTGGAAATTAAAATGCAGAAGACAATAAGAGGTAAAATTTTATAAAACCATGTCCTGATAATACAATAGTCTCCACACAGTCATAATCTATTAGTATTCTCCACTGTACATAGCTTTTTTGCACAATTGAGTGAAGACAACTCTGCCATACGAAATGCAAGCATGAAAGACGAAAATAATGTCAAATGTCCATGTCACACCCGTACCGGTTGTTGTACACGGAACTGCTCTCGTAGTTGTAGACAAGTTTAAATACCTAGGACAAACAATCCAGATGGGTAAGTCCAACTTTGAGAGAGAGGTCACTTGAAGGATCGAACTCGGATGGGCAGCGTTTGGGAAAGTACAAGCTATCTTGTCGTCCAACATACCGCAGTGCCTGAAGTTGAAAATATTCGACCAATGTGTGCTACCAGTGATGACATACGGTGCCGAGACGTATTCCTTTACTGTGGGCCTCATATACAAGCTCAAAGTCCCTCAACAAGCTATGGAGAGAGCTATGATCGCAGTTTCTCTACATGGCAAAATCCAAAACGGTGAAATCTGTAGACGAACCAAGGTCATCGACATAGCTCTCAAAATTAGTAAGTTGGAGTGGCAATGGTAGCCCACATCGCTCGAGCGACAATCGTTGGGGAAGAAAGGTCATCGAGTGGCGACCACGTCTCGGTAGGTCGCCTTCCTACTAGATGGTCTCACGACCTGAAGAAGACTGCGGGAAGCTGCTGGATTCGGAAGGCCCAGGACCGAAAGGAGTGGTACCGATTAGGGGAGGCCTATATCCAGCAATGGACATCTAGAAACTGACGATGAACTCTGCCATACCACTGTTATGAAGATTTGCTCAGATATAGTTTAGGGGCCATTGAATCTTTAAGAATTTAGTTTAAATCACATTAAAGAATAATGAGCACTAAAGCTTAAAACTATCACCGTTATTTAAAAAAAATCGATATCATCTTTTGATAAAATTTGATTTCTTTTAAATTTTTTCGGAGGGTCCAGGACAGGAAGGAGTGACGTCGATTAGGTGAGGCCTATGTCCAGCAATGGACATCTTAAAGGCTGATGATGACGATCTCTTGATCTTTGCTTACATAAAGAAACTAACATAATGTTGGTTGGATATAATTATGTGTACATAATGTATTAAAAGTAATAAAATGAAAAAGAGATTGTACTTTTATTGTGCATAGTAATTCTTCTTGTCAGCTGTTACCTCCATCGAAACATTGAGTGTTTAAACTTTCTTTTTTATTTCAGACGAAGTAAATGGTGAGAGAGAGCCTAAGAAAAAACGTGGAAGGAAGAAAAAAGGTATTATCATTATATAATAGCATTGTTTTAATCACACATATACATAATAGGTCCTATAAGTAGACATACAGTAGTTAACTGGTTCTAGGACTACTTTACCCCCCAAACACGCTTGTCTGTCAGTTATTAATATGTATAATGAACAGTGAGGAAATACATTTGATTTATAATGAGATAAGTATATTTTACCAACAGAAAATTTATTCATTTATTTAGACTATTTCTATCATAACAGGTGTCCCAATTTGATAGCATAGTCAATGTCAATGATACAGATGTGAATTTAGCAAAATGAATTAAGATGTTGAAATATAATATCATAGTTATATAATTCCTTGATTGCAGATTGTCTATGGCATAGTGTAATTTGAAAATATTTCAGAATATATTGAAAGGAAAGTTCAAACACCACCGGACAGCAAGCTACCACATCAGTGTGATGTGTGCGGCAAGATTCTTAGCAACAAGAGCAACCTGAAAGCCCACAAGATCTGTCACACAGACCTCCGGCCCTACAAGTGTGAAGATTGTCCAGCTGCCTTCAAGTTAGTGTCTTTCAATAACAAGTGACAGTTGAATACTAATGTTGACAATAACATAACATCAGATCTATAATCCTCGAAGCGTTAGGCAAAGCAGTGTAGAGTACACTTCATTAGTTATGTTTCCACATTTCATCAGTTATGTTTACATGCCATGGAATAGGTGGTGTCTATTGCAGTGCCATACACCGGGCAAAGATCCAGACTCCAAGCCACTACTAGAAATTCTAAATTAGAAAAATCGAATAGCACTTGACCCCGGATTTGAACTCAGGACCTCCAGATCGTTAATCGCATTTTGCAACTACTTGACGAATAAGGCAGTCAAAATTTTGAATATGAAACAAAAAACTGAATATGAAATTTCTATAGATTTTTTTAAGTGTAAAGAGTCACAATAGTAGTTGCTTATAAACATCCATATTATGGTAAATGGAACGAATATATTTTGTGTACTATAGGGTCACACAAATTTTTCAGTTTTAGTTATCCAGAATGTTTGTTTGTATACACATATTATATCTAATAGACCATTTTCTAGTTATGAAATACAATGAGGTGCCTTTCATATGTCGACTTTTCCAAAACGTCTAAGATTTACTTCATTCGGAATTTCGTGTATTATTCCGTTAACATTTTGATTTATTTTACAGTACTACCAATATCAACATAAATTCAAGTATTGAATGTTTCAGAGGACATAGTGCGCTATTTCAACACAAGAAAATCCACACAGGCGAAACCCCTTACCACTGCGAGTACTGTCCGAAGAGGTTCAGCCGTCGCACGGGTCTGGTCAACCATATACGAATGCATACTGGTATAGTTTTTTTACTAAAAATCTAAAGTGCGAGTAACAGTTAGCATGTGGTTTACACCTATAATTGAGGTGGCACTTATCCATGTTGTATTAAAACCTATTTTGTACTTGTTTTATGATAGTGTCCACTTTGTTGGTGTAACTGAATAAAATAAATAAATAAATAAATAAATATTCAGTACAATAAAATACAGGAGGAGTTATTATCTGTATAGACAATTGAAACACGGAGATCTGAAACAAAAGGCTTGTCTATTATATCTGTACCTGGGGAGAGACGAGCAAACAGAAAGAACACGAACAATGTCCTGTGCTGAGCTTAAATAATGTGCATTGTAGTAATTCCCGTTGTGAAGTGGTTTGGCTTTGGACCACAGTTCTTGTTCTACTACCGGCTACCAGGGACCATGGTAATGAAAGTTGTAATAAGCAATCGGAAGTATTGGAAGTATTACACTATTGTAAAATTATACGTAACATCACGCCTGTAATCCCAGAAGGGGTAGGCAGAGGAGTGTAGTACACCCCCACGTTTCACCAGTTACGTTTAAGTCCCACCATGGAAAAGGTGGTGAGCCTATTGTCATACACCGGGCACACGTCTAGACTCCGAGTCACTACTAGAAATTCTAATTTAGAAAAATTCAGTTGTACCCGAAACGAGACTTGAACCCAGGACCTCCTGATCGGCAGTCGCTAGTAGCAATTTTAGTTAGTAGCAATTTTAGTAGTCGCTAGTAGTTAATTTTAGTGTTGTTCGCTAGTAGCAATTTTATTGACTACTTTACTTCGGGTGACCAAGAGATTAGACAGCGAAAAGTGGAAACTGATCTAAGGTGGACTCAATCCCACTGGCGTGCTACTAGAGATTCGAAGCGACGGAACGATGATAAGGACGATGTTATTTGAGGTTAGAAACTACGATTAGACTTCCTTGTTTTCACTAAACACAAGTATTTTCGCTGCAGTTATAAGTTCAATGTGTTTCCTTGATCCGCTGTCAGTACCACAAGTTCCTTATTAATAAATCTAGGAAACTTTTATTCCGTAATGTTTAGTAATTGTATTTACTTACACATACATTCTAAAATTGACTCTAATGTTTATGCTGTAAGGTTGAAATTTATACGCTTCGCTTGCCGCTCCAGCTTGAAGATGATAATTGTTTTGCATATTTATTGTACTGTCTGGTGATTTATTAAATAAGCGCTTACTGGGCGTTTTATTACGGTTGTTTTGTTCTGTGGAACTGCTTATAATGTAATCGTCTCACAATGATATTCAAATTATGTATTAATCTTACTTATTCTACATATAGTATATATGTATGTATGTCTTTGCTTGGTTTTAGGGGTATTGTGCCATATTCAGTCACGTGTGTCTGATCATTTTGTTTCATTTAAAGATTACACCAGTTTAAATATTGTTTAATAATTTCTGGTTATTATATCACAAGTCTAACATTATGCCTATTTACCACAAGGGGTAGACAGAAGAGTGTAGTACACTCCCACGTTTCGCCGGTAGTCGCGCTTGCAACCAGTCGACCAACGAGGCAGTTTATATCAGAAACATTGATGATTATAGGTATTTTAACCCATTAACATTAAACTGTCATGTCCCCAAATCCCGGTATTTAATTTTCGAGGTTTATGAGTTATAACTTGAGAAACACAAATATTGTAAGTAGATTTTCAAAAAATGTCGTTTCATTTATCTTTCGTAATTTGAATCAGCATACTTATACGACTCAACTTGATTTGAATAAGTCTGAAGAATAATGTTCCATTAAAAGTAACTTTATAGAATTCCCGCGATTTGTACCAGCGGTGGTCAAAATAATTGCTTTTGTTCGACAACTGGGCGCCGCTTTCGTAACTTAACTTCAAGTAAGGGTCGAGTCAAAAGTGATGCAAATTCTGAAACGCGTTTGTTTCTTCTCTCAATGGTTTTTCAGTGCAAGTCAACAGCTATGTAACATACAATGTGCGTTCTTTTCATTACAATTCTTTAATCGACCCACCGTTACACATGGGTTTCCCCTCAGAATTAAACGGCTACCGGATTTAGATTATTTTGCACCATTGATTAAGACAGTGAGAAACACAGTATGCTATGAAAAGTGATCCCAAACAGTCTTACCTGCGACAACATGGTGAGAATAGAGCAACAGAAACCACCAAGAAACGCCGTGATGCACATCATTCTCACGGATGTAGCTAGGACTGTCAGAAGCCAGGAGATGCTGCAGGGAGCTGCAGCCAACGACAGCACCCGTCGCCGCCCATGCCGCATAGCAGCACCTCCTGCCATACCGCCAAAAAGGGCTCCTGGAAAATTAGGTGACGTATCTTGAGAGGCTATTAAGCGGCGGTATTAAGAGAGAACAATAAAAACACATCCGTACGTCGACTTGCTTTTATTTCAAGTAGTTAAATAAAAATACACAGATAATATTTATTTTACAATAGCCTACATATATATTATGTTTAAAATGTCAGTAAAACCTGTTTTTATAAAGGAGGTTGTGGACATCAATAGCTACATCATCATCAGCCTGTCTCAGTCTACAGCTGGACATAGACCTTCCCGAAAGAGGATTTACCAGTAATTTCCATGCGGGGATGAGATCGTAGCGCTCTTAGCTGTGCCTGGGCTGGGTACAGCGATCATAATTTAGTTAAGACCTTAAGTAGGAGAGGGAGTAATTCCATTAAATACATACATGTGCAAGAAGCTTTAACGACATCTTTAATGCTATCGTTAAAGGGAGTCATAAAATCCCACCTTTATTTACCACTCTGTTAAATCACTGATGTAATCTCAATAGACTCGCGCTTCCTCTGCAACAGATTTCTATGGAGAGATAACATCTAAATCGACTGAATGTTGGCGGTAATCTATATTCGTTTTGGTTATGACTTTTTGACATGGTTTTAATTTAATTTTTACATATTTTTCTTCACAGTATATAAATACTATCTACTTTGTATAGTCTTCAAACTGGTATTCTTGATTACTCAAACCGAAATTTAGTTTAATGTCCTTATGTATTTTATTCTTTAGATATTTGATTAGGGTCTCGCTCGAAGCGTCAGTGTAATGAAACGATGTAAATTGAAAAAAATATTACAACGCAAAATAAAATTAGATCGATTTTCATAAAAGAATTCGATTAGTTTCTCCGTCGACAGATACAGGCATAAATATTCTGTTTTCATACAATTGGCTTTTCTCCCACAGAACACTTTCATATAATTTACCTAATGTATATCAATTGACCTTGATGTAATGGATAGATCGAAAATATATACTACACGAGCAATGTATTGTTAAATTTAATATTATATGCAAAGAAGATGTAATTAAAATCCAATATTAAATAAGCTCTAAGCAATATTTTATACTAAATAATTAGATCTGCAATGCGGCAGTACCATTATTTGATAATAAAGCCTCCATAAAAATTGATATTCATCCAGAAATGACGTCAAATCTGCAAGAGATAATATTTATACTCGGTTCTCTGCCCACAATGTTAGGAATTTGGCGTGAGGATATAATAACAATAACAAAATACTACGAAAGTAAATTTGAGCCGAAACGGTAGCAACACGGTCACGCATGAGTCGAACGTGATCGACATTGCTCAACTAGATCGCTTGTCGACCGCCTGGCCACGTCATTGAGCGGTTCGTTCTATCAATGAAATTAATGTTGACGATCGACGAACGTTTGTCGAGGAACGCCTAATGGGCGCGTGCCGTGACGCGCTGCGCCTGAAACCTTTTACGGCTTTCAAATTGACGTTAAATACTTGCGTTTTGTTGTGGAAGTTTTAAAAGCATTGTCGACTGGCCCGTTAGTCCAGCGGTTAGTGAACCCGGCTGCTGATCCGAGGCGTTGGTTCGACTCTCACCCAGGATGAACATTTGTGTGATGAGTACAAATATAAGTTCAGTAGCTAGCAGCAAGAAGCTGCGTAGGTGGAGCGAGAAGCTTGGCCTGCGATCCCCAACCCCCATGGCTAGCGTAGCGATTGTAGGTAAAACTCTATATGACAAGGCCTATATCCAGCAGTGGACTAAGACAGGCTAGCGGTGTAAAATTATCAAACAGTAACGTGAAAAATATGTTAGTCATACAACAACGTGGCAGTACAATTAATAATAATAATTTGATGGAGCCGATCGATTCATCAATTCCGGCTACATTTTGATCGCTATCGTGACGAGTTGCCGGTAAAAGGTATTATTCCTTGGAAATTGATGGTTATTACTTTTTAGTACTGTTTACTGTTTTATTGTTGTGATTGAGGGCGTTTGGTACTTTCTCTAATGTTTCGACATTAATAAGGTTTACGGCTTTTGTGTTCCTAATTTCTTGGAAAGGTAAATACGAAAGACAAATGGAGAAATCATATTGTTTTCGAATAAATGTGACTGTATATTGAAATATAAAATTGTATTATAACTTACATAGCATTGAAACTTACGAAAATTGATATTAAATTTGGTATTATTTATTATAATAATAACAAATGTATTGATTTACATTCATGAAAAGTAAATCCTTACAAATAAATAAAATCCTGTTCAATTTATCCTAATATATTTTAAAATATACTTACTATATGGCAGAACACGATTTCAGTTTAATCATTAAAGTAAATAATTTATTATTTTAAAATATTCTACACTATAATTATTTGTCCATATCTTCTAGAGTCTGCAATGAAGTGAGGAAGAACATATGCATGGGTTACTCCCTAGTCCCTTCAAGGAGTGCTGCTAACGGTTCCTATCAGTAACTCAGGCTGGACAATCATTTGCTGCTTTTATCGAGCAACAAAATAAACACTTGAACAAAGGTTAAAACTTACCAAGAAATGATAGAGAAGCGAGCCAAGAGGCTTGTTGGTCGGAAAGCTGGAAGTCACGTCTAGTGGCATTAGCTCCTGGTCCCTGCAGGGAAGCGATTGCTGGCGAACTGTACCCTTTCCCGAGGCCAGCTGAGAAGGGCGCTAGGGATACCGCTAGGGCAGCTAAAACCTGTAACAAAGTGCTGGTTTATATATCTTGTTGGTAGTGGCCCAATTTATTTGTCAGAGGAAACATCAGACAAATCCTCATTATTTCTTGGAACTTGAGATAGATTTTGGTATTCGTTTTCATAACTAAATACCATTACGGCTGTTACAATGTAAGTATGTATATTTTAGTTATAAAATACAGTATAATCTAAAAGACAATCTTACGGCCACGTAAAGTACTGAAGTGATACTCGAGATAGAGAATATTGGAAATATTTTTGGAACTTCTCTCGCATTTTCTAAATATATATTTTTAACAGACACCTTTTACATTATCGCCGGATGCTCCTCTGCTATCTGTTTGTCGATCCATCGCTGTCTGAGCACGTACTGTACGTGACGGCGAATGTTTTGGTTTTAAGCGAGCACCTTTACTTTGTTTGTCCCACCGGTGTTCTGGTAAATTGTTCTTTGGGAACAACGTGCTTATTAACCGAACAAAACCCTTTACCTTTACCTTGTCTATTTCTGTACCCCTTGGCGTTAACTATTTCCATACTCTTAGATATTTGATGTTATTTTGTGCACGGATATTAAATTCTATAATTATGTTTTCATAAGCATACCCTATACTTATTTCCATGGGTATTTTTGAAGGAACAACATTTCTCATTATCGGCTTGTCTTAGTCCACAGTACACACAGGCCTTTGTTTTTAACATAGCATAGTCGTATATTGGGTCAAATTGGGTCAAATTTGGAAATTCATCACGATGGTTCTACAAGCCGATGGACTGAGCAATGTTTTGCATTTCAGTCGTAAAGTTCGACGTGTGATCGGCAAATTTATTGATTAGCTATGTGTGTGGGAAATTTGTCTATTATAAATTATGTATACATACACGTATACGTACACGTGATACAAAAAACCGTTAGCGTGGGTCTCGGCTAATCTAATACTAATAAAGAGGTCTCTTTTTCTACACGCGTCCTTTTGATCCTAGAGGACTAGGCAGAGCTCCAATTAAAACAATCAGATAGTTAATAAACTACATATGTATTTAGATATACATACGTAACGGATTTTACTTCTAGAAACGAAATACTTGGGTGTATCACACAATATGTCTCGGATGGAAATCAACATGATGGCCGCGATCGAATTATAAGGAGTACTGCACTTCTCATTATTTTAGGTACGAAATGTTTTGTTTCAATATCTTTTTCAATGTTTCAATATACAAATTTCGTCTGTACGATTTATCTGAACGCGTTTGGGATGGGTAAATATTGGCAGAGACTCGAGTATCAGATTTCGAGGAAAATGGAATTGCAGTATGATGTTCCAATAACATTTTAATATTTTCAAAGTTGATAGCAAATTATTTGAATAATGTATTAACGTATATTTTTTATTTTGATTGTGCATTTCTAATTTGAAAGCTAGTAGGAGCTCAGAGCCTGAATTTGGGCCCAGGGTATGGCAACAGGCTCATCCTAAATAAATGGTACTGGAGATCTTAAAAGAGTGAGAGAGAGAGAGTACCCCTTACGTTTAAAAGCCTCGCCAGTTAAATAAGGGATGAGAAATTTTTCTTGGACTGAATAAAACGTGTAGATTGAAAGCCAAATTGTTGCAATGTAACGAAAGAGGTAAATATAGGTAAACAAAAATTTAAAAACCAACCCTTATTTTTTACTTGAATAATAATTGCGCAGCGCAAAACAGCATGGGGGTTGCAAAAT
>DWEC01002781.1:0-11291 GCA_018245735.1 Microceris miodesmiata
AGATTCTTAATTCACCTCGATGTGGCGCGGTACATTATTTGGTGCCAGCATCGAGGTGACGTTCGGAAACGCCACAGATATATTTTACGTTTAATATAATTACGCTAGATTCCTTTCGGGCTGCGCAGAGAGCTCTGAGAACGAGATAGCTCTGTTTGCAGAATTGATTACTGTTTTTATACTCATTTTGAACAGAAGGACATCTATGAACATGTAGTCAACCAAGTCTAGAAGAGTCTTAGGTTAAATGTGCCAGGGAATATAAATTTTGGCAGGTTGCTGCGCTCCTCAGCCATCAGGATAAGAAACGTGAAACTAAGCCGTTTAGACTTACTCCTACGTGCTCATCTGGTGAGGATTGCTGAAAATTTACGAAAAATATTTGTCGAAGATTTTATTTTCACTTATAAGATCTCTAATTGATAAATAATTAAAATATAAAGAATAGAAAATTTTATATTCATTTATTTTGACATTAAATTTACTTCTATATTGAAACATGGTAACAAATTGGAAATTAAAATGGCGACTTGTATCTGTGTCGATAGAAGGTAAGTCAGCACAAAACGTCTTCATAAATGTTTTGTATAGCCCTATATACGGTTACATATATCTTTATATATGCTAATAAGCATATGCGTTCGTGTGGGTTCTACATAATTGAAGTACTCGAGCAACTGTTTAAAATGATTGTTTGTTTGCCTCAGGGATCTCTATTAGATCCCATCTTATTGTCTATTTTCATAATAGATTTTCCCACACACTTGTAAATATCATTTATATGCAAACGCTACTCAGTTATACCACTTGTTTAATGCTAAGAACATACCTACTAGAAGCTATCGTAAAGACTTAAGATGTCAATTAACAATCGGTTGAAGAGCAAGTCAACAACCTTTTTTCTATCATTATCAGTAGGTACTCCTTTTAATAATTTCATGGGTGACATTTCGGAATGGGAAACTTTAAGATTAAATGCTGCCGCGCTGGTCAAGTGCGGGTAGGCAGAATGTTTTCTCTGCATAGAAAATATCCAATAAATTAAATAGTTCCGAACACGCTACACACTTCTATAGGTTGAATTAGTAAAAGCCGCTCATTAAAAGATTTGTTCCACCATCAGAATGTGGACTCCTAAATTACAACTCTTCTAGGTAGTTTTAAATAGGGTTGCACAGGGGTTACTTGAGGTATTCAAATCAGTTCCACATCGAATAGTTCAAATCGCTGCGGAGCGATCGACGCCACCTAGCGGCCAACTATTTAAAACTTTCGACGCTAAAAAGGGTTAGTTCATAGTTTATCTTTTAGGCACCCACCCTCCTTTGAAATGTCCTTCGAACTTGATCAAGGACCGCGGTCAAAGTGTGACAGAATGTGAAATTGTTTATTCTGATTTGTAAGTTACGGCACTGGCAATTATGAACATGATTTTTAGGGCTTTTCTCTGTTTTGTTTTATTTGTGAAGCGATTTATGCCCAACTGTGATACCTAAAATGGATTCCGTTCCGACCCTTTTGTCATTGTTGGACCACTGTTGGAACACAGATCTCCACTCAGAATGAGAGGTCTAAGGTTTGAAGAATTGCAGCGAACTTATTATCGGGAGTTTATAAACATATAGCCGTGATAACGGCGACATAAACTCATATTCTTATTACAAACATAGCCGTCATAATTGCCTGTATAACTCTCATAGCTATAGTCATATCATAGTCATATTTCCCCAAACGCACGATTTACCAGTTGCCATACACTGTTTCAAACTAGACAAACCCAATAAACTGCCTGATCCGGGTATTAACCCAGAATCACTAGTTCAGCTGTCGCGCTTGTACTCGTACCTACTCGAAAAATAAGACAGTCATCAGCATAAATATCACAAACATAATGAATGGGCGTGGTCAACACAACTTACGTAATCAAGAAGTCGTCAGATCACACGACCACTAAGGCCACAACATTGCGCCACTCCAAGCTCATAATCCACTCGGTGCACTGAACACTCCTCGAAACATACATGCCGAGCGGATCTCATAAAAAAACATGCATACGTACATGGAGAGCACTAGTAGAGAGATTCAGAGCCAACGGCTGTTGAGCTAAGTAGCTACACTACGCTACGGAGGGCACTCGTGGTAAATCGCGGTTACAGAAGCGCCCTCTGTCTGAGCGATGACTAATGGGTGACTTGTCGTGACTAACGTTGTTGAGTGGGATACTAGTTTGGATGGGTTTCAATTAATTTGGATGGATTTTAAAATTTTCTAAATCATATAGCTATGATATGTACATTAATCAACAATATTAGCGGTATAATTTGTATATGGAATAGTGCTTAAAAATAACGGTTAGTTTTTCTTAGTTTCTCTTTATTTCATCAGAGAAATCACTGTTTTCAAATCTGAAAAGACATGTTGTTGACTCGTAAAAACGTCGGATTTGAATATGAGAATGTAATCCGGACTGCGGTCACAGAAACGCTTGACTCTCGAGTGATGACCGACTCTTGATTTGTCACCATGTACTGTAATAATTGTTGTTGATCGTAATACGGTGATCCATTAACGTGATCGAAGAGTATAAATAAATAGTATATTCTAATATTTTAACCGTAATACCACATTTTACTTATTGAATCATCGCGGATAAAAGTGAATGAATAAAAGAAAATAATATTGACCGCGACCTAGACTGGAAAATTTGGAATCCGCATTGAAGTAGAATGATAGATAATTGTTCCAGATGTAGTCCAGAGATGACATATAGTTACGCTCTCTAGAATGGTGATCAGTGTTATATACATGTTTGCTTCTAAGTTTGTATATAGATGAATATGTTGAGGTGAAGCCTCCTAGGGAATTAAAAGGCTTTTTGGATCGACTTGTTCACCCGTCCATCTGATTGGTGCCATTTTACTCGTATTTCTGCCTGTCTAGTCTGACCTGCCTGACTGTCTCGTTGTTCGAATAGTTGCAAGGGCGAGTACCGATCCAGAGGTCCTGGGTTCGGTTCCCTGGTTGGTTACTTTTGGATTTATCTATGTTGAAATTTCTAGTAGTGACATAGATTCTGGTCTTGGACGTGGCCCTGTGTATGGCAACAGGCATTCCATGGTGGAACGTGACGGATGAAACGTATCAGAATACTACATTACTCAGCCTACCAGTGCGGGAATTTCAGGCGTAATATTGTTTTTTTTTATATCTGCATTTGACTCTAATGGTGGCCAAGGTGATAACCGAGCCTAGTGCGGACATAATTGCGGAGTTCTGGAAACAAGCCACGCGTTATCAACTAGTGTGATTTTCAGCCACATTTACTTGTAACTACCGGAAGTGTGCAGATGTGAGGGCTCTTAATTACACGCGCTGCGTATACCACGGGACAGTTTAACGGGTACACGACTTAAACATTTTGTTTATACTTGTAATCTTTGACAATAATATGATGTAAATATTGAACGTAATGGCGCCACGTACAGTGACAGTATGACTGAAAATTCCACAAGGAATAAAGAATAAAAAATAATTACCAAACTGCTAAATAATATACGACCCCTACCGTCAGACTTATATATTTTCTCCAGAGATATTCTTCAATAACAGTTATCAGAAACCTCATTAGACAGCTAAGCAATGTGTCAAAAAATTTAGCAACCAGTGTTCGATAACAATCAAAACCAATCGCTTAAAAAGGAGTGCTATAAAATATAAATGTTACGAGATACGCACTCCTTAAACACCGCGTAGCGCAACGTTGTCGTATAATAGGAAGATAAACGGCAACTACTCTAAACGTGACCTCTGATGCGTGGAAAAGCTTATGAATATTTGCTACTTACATTCACCCTCCTAAGCGCCACACAGTCTTATTATTTGACGGTACTGTACGGCCAAACATTGGAAGTCACTCTGGACGTAACCCTATGTATCATGACTGTACTTTTTGATAGTTTTAGTTACAACAACTGGATTTAAACCCAAGAGGCCACTGATGGATTCTAATCCACGAGGTTCTCACTGCTCTTTAAGTTGTAAATAATTGTACGACATGCATAATGGAAAGTAGAACTTAGTGGGTTCTAACGACTCCTGCTATTGCAGGCCCATAACAGTGATTCATATTTAAAATTGTCCAACCCGCTTGCCCAGCGTGGAGATAACGGGCATAAACCCCCTTTTGGGGGAGGCCTATTTCCAGCCGTGGACTTAGATGATATTTTATATTATTTATTTATTGCTATCGCTTCATTGTTACAAGAGCTTCATTATCAAACCACATCATTATCAACATCAATATCATCACTAATATAAGTTAAATCACAATATTTTAAATTAACAGTATACTTTCGACTGGCCAACGGTACACGGCCCTCGACATTAAGGACCCGAGCACACTCCGCGCTTGCACGGTTTGTCTCGCGTTTATTGCGCTTGTTGTTCTCATTTCCTTATTCCGCGTTGACGATGGGTCTTGGCTACGAAGTTAACTTGCTATGAATAATGTGAAAACACTCGTAATCGTACGAGATGACGTGCTCTGCCATTCCCAACCCGTAGGCTCAGTGTGGGGATTATGAAAGAAAATCCCTCGGATAGGCATGGGCATAGGCACAGGTCCATGGTGTGATGTGACGCTCTATCAGAATGTTTCTTCCATAATTCCGTTAAATTGTCATCATCACCGTCCTTATTATCACCATGAACTCCTTTTGTATATTCACTTTGCTCAATTACGGGACAGCAGATTGCTCAAGTGTTGTAATCATTGTAAAGAACTCGTTGCCGACGTCTATTTTTCCCGATTCGTACAACTTGGAATTATTCACGACAAAAGTGAATAAGTCCTTTCTAGGCGAGCGTGCGACATGCTAGGTTGCATCTGGCTTTCCATCAAGAGATATTGCACTGAAATAAAAACAAATGTGTATCTTATAATTAATGTCATATCAGATGCTGTTCTCTAAACACACGAATGATTCGCCTCAAATGTGAAGATATGGCAATAAGATGTTAAACAATCAAGCAGACACCAGCAAAAAATAACATTTCGTATACGTTATCTAAAACACCTCATTAAATCGACTACAGTAATGGTACCGGAGTATATGTGTGAAAAATTCCACGTCGTAATTTTTGTGTTTTCTCTAATATACTTCATTCAATCGACTGAAGTAATATTTGTTATTTATTATTTTTCACTAGTACATCTATTCTTTTATATCGTTCTCTACAATTATATTTTTTTGCACCTGCCTTTGTATTTTTCGTCTTACTATTCTCCAAGGGTTGACTGGTGCGGAATGCCACTGGATAATACGTTCGCCCCTTGTTACGCCTGTATATGGTGTTCATTAAATAAATTGATGAACGTATCGTATCTATGGAACATACATATCTGTGAAAAAAATCATTTCGTAAAAGTGTGGGTTACCTAATATAGTTCATACAACCGACTAAAGTAATGGCACCGTGGCATACATGTGAAAAGTACCACTTCGTAAACATACATTTACGTGTATGCGTTAACTAAGATACTTCATTCAATTGACTAATGTTAAGGTAACGTGGCATACGTGCGCCGGCGGTATACGAACTGTGTTCCCCATTCCGTAACCGGCTGATACGTTCAATAGGCGAGCGGGCAGACCACAGCGGGACGTCTGAAAGGGTCCTAACTGAATTTGCGGGAGCCACGGTCTTTGGGAATTACGGGTTGCGCGATTCCGAGAAGAGATTGTAGAGTAGCAATGTGGTAGCAACGTAGGTGGGTTAGTCGTACGATTTGGCCATTTTGAATTCGATGTATGTAACTTTGTTACTCTGAGTGGTTTTTTTTCTAAGGGTTACGGTGCATTGTGTGTTATAAGGAAATAACAGACACGCTCATACATTAATGTTTTTTTTTAAATATAAGGTGTAAAATAAAATATTCTCAAACCCATTCATTCATTAATTTTCATTCTCTAGAAGTAATCAGAAAATTGCACATTTCATATACGTCCCTAAAAAAAATTCTGTTATCACTCGTAAATATTACAACATATGTAATTAAGGATGTGCTGTATATGCATACTTCCTTTGTGAACTGAGAGAAAGAAGAAAAATCTAGATTTTTATATATATATGGCGTTTATCTAGATATGATTATAACTAAGAATTATGTTTGCGTAGATTGTCAATTCCTTTCCATTTTTCTTTCTAATTATGTATCGCCACAGATTATCCAGTAAACACTAAACAAAAGAATCAATAAAAAAGCTATATCGATTTATTTATAAACCTTCATTCTACTCAATGCAAAGAAAACTTTGGCTTGTTTTTATTTTCAAATTTGAAAATGGAATTCCGTTAACAATGGAACAGAAATCTACACCGTCATATACTTTAGTGAGGCAACCACTCATACCGCGACGGGACGTCTGAAAGGGTCCTAACATAATTTGCGCGGACTGCGGTCTTCAAACGGAACTAGTCTTAAGATATCAGCAGACGACATCCAAGCATACCTATCAGCCATTTTCAATTAGTCGAGTAGTGTTAATACGAGATAGAGAACTATCTTACACTAAGAGTAAGCGAGTTAGTATTGTGAGTAGGTCCGCTGCATTCAAAAGTACCTAATGCGCGTTGGTCTGAGAGTCGGATTACTTTACTTTCTACCCGCGAGTTAAAAGAGAGTCACAAAGGTGGCGCTAGTTTCTTTATTTCACTGTGTTGCTATAATAAATATGATCTAAAATAAATGTAAGGACGTATACATATGATAGAAATGAAGAAGAATATGGGTTTGTATGTATATACATACTACGTGTGTACGTGTGTAGTTGATTGATCCTACTCGCATACCGTCGTTGGACAATTTTATATCTGTTATATTATTATGACAATGTTCGCGAGGAATGCCTGCACGATCAAATGCTGAACAGAATCTATTTCTAATAGAAACGTAACATCACGACTGTAATCCCCCAAGAAGTCGCCAATGGAGTGAACAAAACTTCCACTTTGGTTTGTCGCAATATTTTCAAAATATGTCTCTTATACGTTGAAGTAAGATTAAAAATAAGGCTTTCGAGTTAAGTGGCACAGCACATGTGCGCGGCCGCGCGCGGAGCGATCCAGCGTCGGAGCGGAGCGGGCGGCGGCGCTGCGGCGCGCACCGTATGAACACTAATGCTCGAGCAACGACGCGGCTGACAGGAATACTAATACCCGCCGCGCTAATATATCTCGACGGGCGTTCAAGTGATGGGCGGTGAGCGGTTTGGTAACAACGTCACGCTTGGGTTTCTCCAAAGCCTTAGGTAGAGGAATGTCCACTCTCATATTTGGTGTAAGTCAAAATTGCTACTTTAGTATGGTCGGTATGAGGATTGTGGACCAAAAGCCACTTTGGATTATAATATATTTAAATAACAGTGAGTATATATGTTATTCTAAGACTCTTCAAAACGTTCAAGATGTTTGTATTAATAATAATTAAAATGGTCAATTTGGGTTTAATATAAACTATATCTAATATTGAATTTTAAACGCCTTGACTTGAGATGCGCTTAAGTTTATTTATGAAAGCATGAAAGGATAAAGGAATGAAAATATTTAATCCCATAAATTATCGCGTCATAAAATTTGTTAATCGTTAGAAAAGTAACTAAAATAATCACACCTATTCGTAAGCGTCTACCAAAGATACATAACATCACGGTTATATTTCTCCGAAACTGTAGGCAGCAGAATGTAGTATAGTGCAGTGTACTCCCACTTTTCACCCAATCATTTGTACATTCTATTCAATAAGCATATAGCGGACACAAAGCAGACTACACCAACGAAGAAATCACAAAACACAAAATTAATGATACAATGTTTACATTAATTACTCTCTCCCGCTGCCGCTTGTCATTTGGCCCTACATTAATATCAGCGGTCTGAGTAGAAAGGGTGAAGGAATTCATTTTGCGAACGGAGGCATTTTTTTTTAGAAAAACCACAACTTATTCAGTAAGTACCTTCTTCCCGAGTCTCCGTACACTTAGACATGAATACACGGTATCTTCGCTTAGTGGAAGTGATAATGATAATAATGCGACGGATACAATGCTTCCGGCCGCCATTTTTATGGTGTCACCTACTACTACTGGCTGATGCTGCTACTTGTAGTACTGTGCATACTGTTTTAATATATGTATGTTCTCATTTATACCTAAGTGGCTGCTTAATATGTGTAGGTATAATGCTCGTATATATTATACTTGTTTTATTATAGACTTGAAAATGGATAAATTGTTGTCAATTTATTTTTTGGGCCGGGTCCGTTACGGGATGGCAGACAAAAAACCGACGGACTGAGAATTCTATCTTTAGAGACCTTTCGTGGTTCTTTTACAGTTACCATTCCACTAAAAGTCCAAGCTGGTTTCGGAGACTTCTAAAACATAGTATGTAATTTATCACTCATATTATTGCTATTATTATTACCAAATTACAGCTCTCCTACCAGGTGGTTTGACAAACTTAAAGAAACAGATAGATATAACTGGAATCAATAGATCCAGGACCGAGTGGAGTGCCGCCGATTAGAGGAGGTCCGGCAGTGGACTTCTAAGACTGACGGGTTAATGAAACGACAATTAGGAAACACCGGGTTGGGGAAGGGGCAGTGGGGATATCGAAATAATACTAGAAGATAATACTACGAAATAATAATACAGCAGTCCTTAACTGCAATGCGTTGAGAGAACAACAAACAATAGTGAAAAGTTGAGAAGCTCGCACACGCGACTGACAGAGGAAATCTCTTATAGTTATTAAGAACTTTGTACCGCCTGAATCGAAAGTTTTCCGCGATAACAGAAAAAATTACGAGCGTAGAAAAACTCGCCACAAATCGCATTTGCTATAGAAGATATTTAGTCTTCTTCTTTCGCCCTTTTATCATTCCATTGTTGGAATAAAAGTCTCGTCTCATAATGAAGGGTTAAGGCCATAGTCTGGCCCACTGCTCCAGTGCGGATTTGCGGAGATCATACACTTTAGATTTTTTTTTTATAAATTGTAAGGCATTTACTAGACGTACCGAAGTTCAATCTATTCGAATATCATTTAATGCATAAACTGATTAATATCAGCGTTTCAAATGTTTTGCACTGTTTTAATATCATCATAATTAATCATCATCAGTCCGTCGACGTCCAGTGAGTTCGTTCGGCATCTCTATTCTTGATGTCGGCAGAAACACTGAAATGTACATTTGCGCTGAATAACACCCTTTTTACCGATTCGCCTAATTCGAAAGCAGTGATAGCTTAATGGTTAAGAATTCAGCCTCGCTCCGAGGGTGCGGGGTTCAAATCCACGGCGCGCACCTCTTTATAAAAGTGCCTTTTAAATTTAAATATCACTAACTAATGGTGAAGGAAAATATCGTGAGGGAAACCTGCACACCTTAGAATTTATAAAAAAAATATATTTTCTAAGGTGTGTGAAATCTGCCAACCCGCACTTGGCCAGCGTGGTTGACTTTGGCCTTAAACCTCTCGATATAAAAGGAGTCCCATATTCCAACAGTGGAATGATACTCGTAAAAGAGTCAATTATTATTATTTATTATTATCAATTCGAACTTAGAATTTGGTTTAAAATTGACCTTAATCTAGTCCTTTTACTACAACTTAATAACGCCCCTAACAAAAAAAAATATTTCTTCTATCTGAAGGATGCCTGGAGGAGATCGCTTTGGTAGTGAAAAAGCCCATTTTTGTATATCTAGCGTTTAAAGATTCTTCTGCATATAGATACGTATATGATTTTTTCTACTGGTTGACAAATGTTAACAGGTCAAATGTGTTTTACGTTTAATCAAGGTTATGATTCCGATACAACGAAACTAGTATTTATTTAAAGTGTTTTAACATAATATAATAGCACGCCTGTATTTCCCCGAAAAGGTAGGCACAGGAGTATAGTCGCTCGAAGTTTCACCGATTGTGTTATACCTCCCACCAGGGCAAAGGGGCTTAAAACGTTTTGTTATTACAAATATTTCGAAATACACTTATCTAGTTATTGCAATATTTGCTTCATGTCTACTTTGAGTAAGCTGCTTCGGCCTTCGTTCTACTTAAAGTAATCTCAGTCCCTGTGGAATGACCCCAAAGTTAGTGAACACTCCTGAGAATTTTAGGAAATTTTGTACGAATGATGGTGGAGCTGTAAAGTGTATATTGGATATTTAGGTGTGGTTATGAGAATACATGTATATATAGCCTTACGTGGCTGTGCTTAGACCAATCTCTCTTCATATTGTAGAGATTTGTAAAGATTGACTAAATAGATTATTTCTGTTTCATAGCAAATATGTATTTGGCAGTGGGTGCTCTCTGCCTACGTCGCAAGGGACTTTCCCTGATGGTATAATAATAATAGTTATTTCAATAAAAGCAGCCGCCAAACTGTGTGAACTGTATGAATTGAAAGCATGTTCAAATTTTAAATTGATTCCATTACAACTCTATTAATAAAAAAAGTAACATCACACCTATAAACCGTGAAGGGGTAGCCACAAGAGTGTACTACACCATGTTTCTCCAGTTACGTTTACGTCCCATGGAATGCCTGAGCCTCTTGTCATACACCATCTATTAATAATACTCCGACAATTGTGTAGTTACATTGTCTGTACGTTTATAACTAGTTGAATATTTTATATCAACATTGTTGAATTTGAAGTGATCTGCGCGGCTTCCGTAAGTATTTTCCAAAGTTTCGAGAGACGGTCCCCGGTGGCGGGCGGCGCTTCGAGTCCTCGGGTATTTTAAGATGCAAAGTTTAAAGGGAAATTGTTTTCTCAATATTTTTGTTTATATAAACAAATATATTTCCGTTTGTATTGTTCGCGTTTATATCGTCGTTTGTTTCAGTTTTTAGATCTAATTCGATGTTGAGAAAATTTAACGACCAGTTGAATTGTTTTACATGATAATTATATGCCGACTGGATAGTAGAACTATAGTTCGGTTGCAATTAGTCAGTCAGTCAATTTTGTAATAATAAAATAAGAGTCGACCTAGTCATCATTCCACTGTTGGAATATGGGTCTCCTCTCATATTGAGAGGGTCAAGGCTATATTCTATCACATTGGCCAAGTGCGGGTTGGCAGACTTCACACACCTTAGATTTTTTTTTATAAAATCCAAGTTGTGCAGGTTTCCTCACGATGTTTTCCTTCACCATTAGCAAGTGATATTTAAATATAAAACGTACGTTTGTAAAGAGGTGCGCGCGA
>DWEC01002782.1:0-11290 GCA_018245735.1 Microceris miodesmiata
CTAGGCTATAATTGATCACAACCAAAGTAAACAACGGTAATAAAATAAAATAAATTGCCCATTCGGACTGTCAGTTGGCATTTGACTTTATTGATTGCGCAGTGAGTGTCTTTCCTTACTGCCACTCAATTGTCTGGGAAGGTTAGGAGGTCAGCCTGAAAATAGACAAGCTGGTTCGTTACGTGTCGTGATTTCTGTGTAACAGCATCGTCTTAAGCTACAGCATAGAGCTGTAAGTTGTTAAGAGTTACGACAAGGTTTAACGTTATCGACAGATAGTGACTAAAATCGACTTTTAGCTTAAAGATTTCGCAACTGAGATTCGTTCTTCAATTTACTCTGTGATTAAACATTTTTTTCATTCATTAATATATTCCGGAGTCCTTGTTACATTTCATTGTTGGAAACAGTGTTCTCTGACAGTTAGAAGGGTATGGCCTAAGTGTGCCACACTGGTCAAGTGAGAAGATACATGAGATCATAATTCTTATCTCTTATTACTGATCAGAACTGTTATTCTATAAAAGATTAGCAATCCAATTTACCCCATATCTCGGTGAGCTCCAACTGTCCCCAGGATCTTCCCTATAATTTTCTTGAGGCTCCCAATATTACGGACTACCACGCTCTGTAATTAAACAGACTGCGTCCAATCAAACCGACACGTGCTAACTCATTGGGCGTAATAATGTTTACGAGCACGATGTTTTTATGGCTCAGTGGCGTTTGTGATTCGAAAACATTATTAGTGAATACATTTTTTGGATAGATTTTGTTAAGGATGTGGAAGCAATTTACTACAATTGTTTTGAATTACGTTTGACGAAATCTTTACAGACGAACGACATTTTCAAGGATCCCGACAACTTCACAGGTGGTTATCTGAGCAACTGAGAAGAGCCTGTGCTATGATAATCAGACTATGGATAATCTAAATAAATAAAGTTCTGAATAGTTAGATGGGAATTTATACACTCACAATACACGTGCTCATTCCACCTAAGTTTGAGCGAGGCAGAAATCAAATCTTTAATCTTCGGATAAGCATAGACATTCACCAACTACTGAACCGACGGGACTGTCAAGATAGCATTATTATCGTATTCATTGTGATAGCTTTTTTACACTAGCTATAATCTCGCGTTTGACTAAAATCTCACCTAATGGTAAGCGGGAATTATACCATGATGTAGCACTCATGCCTAGAAAGTGCTTACTCACTCTTGTCTTGCATAATATGATAGCATCTTAACTGGATATTTGAAATAGGATAACTTACTGAAATACACCTGAATGTTCTTAGTGTACATATAACATTATTATATAAGTTTCTCCATACTTAGCACGAATACATTGAAATTAATATGCGTTCTAAATTCCCCAAATTGTAAGCCGGGAACGTTAAATTGGCTGTTAAACTGGCGTTGGGATCCAGTGGTGACGTCACAGTCGCATAACACGCCGGATTTATTGACGCCATTAACATGGAAATAATAATTCCATACTTTATCGTCTATAAAACCGTTATTATATCGGCTCGTATGATAAATAATTCAATTTCGACCGACATTCGTACAATATTATTGTTAGCGGATACCGTAAACTTACGGGTGGCTAGAATGTCTTTGAACGGTGAAACAGTCACATTCCCAGGGGTGTAGTGTGGTCTACTAATTATCTAATCCGTATTTACTGACTTATGAATGTTAAATATTAACTGTTAACTGAATGTTAAATGTAACTAAGATTGACGTGAACCGATGTTCGGACATGGTACTCGTATAGTCAAATATAACCAAGCGATATATAAAGTGCGCAAACAGTAAGATTATATATTGCTTGAATGAACTCACTTTACCTTCTCATTTTGGAAACAAATATCAGAAACCATTAGAATCGATTT
Source organism: Microceris miodesmiata (assembly GCA_018245735.1). Taxonomy (NCBI): domain Eukaryota; kingdom Metazoa; phylum Arthropoda; class Insecta; order Lepidoptera; family Hesperiidae; genus Microceris; species Microceris miodesmiata. The sequence continues at coordinate 1,904 of DWEC01002782.1, forward strand.
TTTTTAATTAATGAAAGTTCCGATACAAAACTCATCAATAAATCTCTGATGAAAATAAACCAATATGCTTATTAATTTTCTAGCGAAACCCTAATGTTTAATTTACCTGGATTTAGCTTGCATCTCTATTGTTTTACGCCATATAACGCTTCCAGATATACCTACGTATGTAATCTTAGAAATAAAAATATTACTGTGCTTTTTATTTTCCTTTCTTTCTAGCAAACTTGAGTGTATTAACGATAAAACTATGATTTTGAAATCAATCCATTAAATTCCACGAGCATCATGTATGAGATACACATTATAAAATTAGAGACATGATAAGTGACAATATTTACCACCGTGTTATAAACGTCGTTCTTGGATATGTACACGTGTTTCAATCAATTGGATTATAATCAATGTAAGTAGACTTCACGAGTCTTTAATACGGCGCAATATAAACAATGTAAAAGTATCATACAACAACATTCAATACAACGTGGACAGTATAAGAGTGACATACAATAAGCAAGCGATTCTGAACAACGTAACGCTTCTTTGTCAAAAAACAAACAAACCATCTAGGAAAGAACTAACAAAAACTATTCGGGCGATAATGAAAACTTATAAAAACTAACCGCTAAGCATCTTTCCGTGAGTTGCAGAAATAATTCAAGCATTAACGGGGAGAATTGTGGTGGCGTTTCGTGAGAGGATGCCATCAGGTACCAGTGGTATGCCACTTATAATTTATTACCTCTTCATAAGTGCTAAAGTGTGTACATTCATAAGTCCAGCGGAGCTCCTGTTGGCTTGGTGTATAAATAATTCAGGGTATCAGGGTGTGAGCGTCTCCCTAGAGCATTCGATTGTGCGTCTTTTACTTGGAAAATAATGTTGACAACGATAGCGTATATGTACTCGCTTCCCGTCGTCTATTACTTAAACTATATCCCTTGCGGTACATTTCATAAAGTTGATTAGATTAGTGAATTCAAAATAACACTATTTGTTACATAATATAAATTAAAAAAAATTCAAAAGGAAAGTTTGAGTCAAAAAGAAAGAGAAAAAATTCTCCACTGTAAACGAAGATAATAATAATAATAATAATTTCGATCTTAGCTTTGATAAATATGAGATCAAATCTCTTTTCAACATAGTGGATGAAAATTTTAGATTGCCTTTGAAATACTTGCATAAAAGAAGGATATAATATCATTTAGCCATCGCCTTGATATATTTGCAAAATTGATTAAATTTAGATTATCTGATTTCAAAAAACCTGTTTATTTAGCTAATGAAGTCATATTTAAAGGTCATTGTATTAAACTCAGGTTAAATTTTTTAACAAGCTTTTATTCCTAAAATCGAAATATATATAACATGTTCATGGTAACCATTAAAGACTTTATTATAATGCATAGTCATCATAAAGCCATATAATTTTTATGCGGACGGTACGATAATACATGTACAACTAAACACTTAAATACAAATAATGATTCCTGTACATTTATACGCTATCAATATTAAATTGAAGCATGTACTCGTATTAATGACAATAAATATAAAATCAAAACTTCGTTCTTTTACAAATCAATTATAAAGCTCATGCACAACTAAAATCAAATATATCACCACAATATTTCCAGCCGCGCACTCAGAGCACTTAAATAAAACTTTTAGGCTTACACCGCAAACGGTCACAACTAAAGAGCAGTAAGAACCCGTCCAAATTGAATTACGTAGCAAACCTACCCTTGCTAAGCTATTTACTGGGATAACAAGCGTCCCACTGCCCTCGCCAAATAAAATTATAATTGGGACATAATATGCGGAACATGGGATTAGGAACCTACATATGTACATGGGTGGTACGACACAGAATAGATAAACGCCAAACCATAAGAGGAATCTTTACCGGTTTTCATATTTCGACTTTTAATGGATATCGGTGATACCGAATAAAATTAGGTTAGTGACACAAAGTTGAAAGTAAAGCCTGTGTTAGTATAGGCTTTAATACTAGAATTAAAGATGAAATATAACACAACAGTCAAAGTAATTTTATTGCTTTGACCAACTTCCCAAGTTTCATTTTTGTTCTTTGAAGTTTTTTCACTTCAATCGTTCGGTAGAATTTAGCACCCTCTCATTGTTATTACGACGGCTAATAAGGGTAATGCCCGTTTAGATTTCCACCCCCGACTCATTACTTGTTTTCTACGAGACGATCCGTTTAATGGCTTGCATTGCTTTTCCATTACCCAGTTTACAATTCGACATGAGCCGAATTACAGGACTACGGAATAATTAATTGATGGGCGTTTTAATAAAATGAAAATGAGTTTTAAGCACTTTGTAAGAAGGTATTCTGATTTGGATATTATTTGACGCTTTAATGGCACAGGGATGTTCCCGGAATTTAAATTGACCTTATTGTTTTGTTTTATTGTTCTTGTGTTTTTTATTTGTGTCGGGCTATTAACGTCTATTGTACCTATCTGTTATATATTTTGTGATTCATACTATTCAAACATAACATTGTCAATAGGTTATATTATAAACAGCATAAGGAAGATCAATTTCCGTTGCGAAATTTGACTAATTACTGAAACAAGCCAGTAAGGGGAATCAAACCGAAATTAATGGGGTTGTTGAAGTCAATCTTTAATGGGATTGCAACCGGCGTACGTAACGAATTAACTTTGTCAGACTAGTGTTTCTGATTCCAAAACTATGACAAAGGGTCTATCCGTCCCCTTGGGACAGTTCTCGCGATGCATAGGAAAACAAACGACTCGGTCCCACCGCAGCGGGAAATGGTTACTTTCCGACCAAACTTTTATATTTCAACTTCGGTTCAGTTTCGACAGGGTTATTTTGTCGGTATGGCCACCTCGGAAGTTTCGCAGAGGCGTCAACAGTCGGTGTCACTTTTCCGCGAGAAGTTACTTTAAAATATTTACGACTAAAAGTTTATCGGCATAAGAAAAATTCAAGTGGGCGAATTTATTGTTTCCAGATAGTGAGGAAGTCGAGCATTAATATAGGTTATCTCCTGTTACTAATATTGAAAATTTACTTTGACGATTTCGTTTATTTGGGACCTTATACTGTTTTCATATTTTGTACCATAGTATCTTCCTATGGTGTACCATATTATCTTCCTATTTTCAAATTTAAACATTTGTGTTTGGTTTTCCGTTGCCATTGTTATAACCTGATTCTATTAATACGAGTACCTATTCTCTATAATTTTTAACCTCAAAATTGCACTACTATCCTATAAATATCATGAACTATATTATTTCAAAACGAAACATTTCAATCTCTAAATCAGCATGGCAACGTGATGCTCATAATTCAACTAGTAAATTGATGTTAACGTTAATAAATTACATTTTGGCCATGAATAATTGGTCACAATGACAACGTGGCACATGATTATGTTACGCGACGCCATATTTATCATACAACGAAACTTGATACACACCGAATGGTACTTACCTACGAAATTTATTGATGTACTTTTGTTTTATTATCTGGTGAACCGCGTCGTGTGCTGGAATCGCCGGGAGCGGGACACTGATAAATCGACTTTGCCCTGTTGATGGTAACAAGTGGCGACTGGTCAACCGCGTGCTTTTAGTTCCCACCGAAGTTTTATATGGATATGGACTTTGGTTTTACAGTAGTAATTGTTCGGTGTTCATTATTAAATTGTGCTTTTAAAGGGACTTATTCAATTGTGTGCTAATATTTATTACCATTTTCATGACGGTAACATTGGTCTTATAAACTTAAACTTAAGATTGGTTTCGGTTTAGTATAACTTGTGTTTATTTTTATATAAAAAAGCAACCATTCCATGCAACATGACTACGCATACATTCCTGATAATTAAACACTGAATAGAATATTTTTTACTTTGTTAAGCAGAATATAACATTGAAAGCAGAGTGATTAACAGGAATAGGTTTAGAAGTAAACCACTTATAAATTTTTCCTTGTTCTCTCTTACTTGAAACTTCTTACTTTTCTTCTGCAATTTCGTATCTCTATTTAACTTAAACGTTACATCCAAGATTGAATTAATTACGAGCCCCATTTAGAGGTGGAACGCAAGATTGAAATTTGTCGACCATAAATACGAAAGCCTTTTCATTGGCAGCCGAAACTTAGTTTAGAAGTATGTTAATGACACTAAAATAGCGCTCCCTAAATTCTGCTTTTGAAATTTTGAAATTACGTAAGTGTCTATTAAATACAGACTTAGGCTGTCAGATATCAAGGCTATGGTAAGTTATATATAGTTTTTATTATTCGATTGTTTGCCAATTTCGATTATTTAATAGTATTTTATATTATTTAATAGTAATGCTGTACTAGTATCTTTTTTTTTTAAACTTTGTAGTAAATAGTAAATTAAAATTTAATTTGTCCTTCACATATTTTTTTTTTTTATAATTAAATTGTCAATAATTACGATGCTTTTAACAAAAATTGTATTCAAAATGCTTAACCATAAAACACTTTTAAGCTATTTATTGAACCGGACATTAAACAACGGATTGGGTTTTGATCAATCGGGTAACTGGAATGAGTTCATTCGGCTTGCGGAGCTCTTAACTATCCGATTGGACATCGTCCGACCGAATAAATTTTGGGTTATTTATTTATATAATATATTTTAAATATGTTGGAGTGGAAGTCTTAGGTACGATACGTTGAAGTATTAACCCGTTTAAGTTTAATTAAACTTCGGTTTCTAAGGTTTTTTTTTCATTCTCTTTTTGTCTTTAGGGTATGGTTCCATATTCCATATGTATATTCCTAGATACGGAGTAGCGCAAGGACCGTAAGCGCAGAAGGGGAGAGTTTCAAAGTATTCTTCAGTGTTAGTAACAAATATACAAGTGTTTTAGAAAATGTTAATAATAAAAACATAAATAAAGTATTGCGGATGTTGATGATTGCAGGTGTTAAGATACACCAAGGATCTAGCTTGACCAAGTAGGTCAGATACTGACTGATGGAAAACCAGAAGTATACCAAACAGGCACGCGTGTATGACGCAATTGATGATTGTAGAAGTACATCAGGTCTTCAAAGATAGAGGTATGTAGCGCTAATACCTCTCCTCCTAATCCGTAGCGGATTTGCATACAATGAAAAAACAATTCTATTTGAATTTAGACGCAATATTTTCTAGAAAAGTATATTTAGTTCTAACAATTAACTCAATCAAATATCACTAATACAGCTTAACTATTAAGTGTGTTAGTTAAATTATGTTAGAGCAAGCATCAGCGGCGCTAATGAGAATGTGAAAAGTTAAGTGTATTATAACGACTTTGTGCACGCAAGCCTCTACAATAGCCGTTGGGACATTAAATTTATTTAAAAATTCTACATTTAAATAACGACCGTCTATGGTTTAGTTACAGTTAGATTATTATTAATTACTGAATGGAATACGGTTAGCTTGTATTTAATACTTTTTTGCGAGTTAATTTCTATTAGAATTTCTTTTATACTTAGCCTAGTAAATAGGCAGACGGGCCACCTGCTGGTAAGTGGTCACCGTCGCCTATGGACACTTGTAACGCCCGGGGAATCGCCAATGCTTTGCCGATTATGGTTATCATACTTTCTTGTCCCAATTTTCCCTTTTCAGGTAGTTATTGTAACTTTCTATGTAGCCCTGTGTCTTTACTCCAGGTTCAAGTTGTGTTGTCGGTTTGATACATCATGAAAATCGGCACAGAAAATATGAAGAAAAAAAATTGAAAAGAACAAACAAAGATAGATATATACACACACACACATTCTTCTAATAAGTTTACATAGTTACATAAACATATATACGTAATATGTGATTTTCATAGTAAAAGGGCAATAGTTAGAATCAATGAGTACTAAATAAATATAAATGTGTGCAGTGCACGTTTACGAATAAACAGCTGTACGTTATATTAACAAGAGGATGATTTATGAAGTGGTTTCAACTACTCGAAGCACGCGATACAGGAATACACAATTCTATTGTCATTATAATATCATTCATAACCGCTTCATAAACTATTCAAAACTATTTCTCGTAAATGACAATTCGTTTTCTATTTTTGGTGTACCTGTATTATTTATATAGATAAAAGTATGTTTTTAAATCTTTTATTATAGCTGATCCACACTTGTTTTATATTGTAGTCTGGATCGGTGCCCGGTGTATGGCTATAGGCTCATCACCTATTCCATGGGACATAACATAACTGGTGAAACGTGGGAGTGTAATACACTCCTATGCCTACTTTTTCGGGGATAATAGACCTGGTGACACGTGGGAGTGTACTGCTAACCTCTACTTACCCTTTCGGAGATAATAGACGTGATGTTACATATTTTTTTTCGTTCCTTAGTGTCAAAGGTAATAAAACATTAACTTTCTTAGAATTGTGTCCACCTATTTCCGGTTCCTGCTACTGTCAAATAAATTGATAACTTTTTGTTATTAATAGTATTGTTTGTGAGTTTAATATTCAGAGCTCTCCGTACGATTTTGGGAACACCATATCATACGGAGAAACGAAACTTTCCGACTTACGTCTTCATTTCGGTAAGGTGACAACAATAACAGAAAAAGGAAAGATACGCGCGTCCCTACAGTAACAATAATCTCTGAACAAATCCTTAAAGTTCTACAATATTATCGAAGAAAATCTTAAGACAAGGAAAAAGTGAATGCCACGGGAAAGCATTCTACTTTATGCAGAAGTTGGGTCGCGGGGGAGAACCTACAGAGTCTTGTTGTTCGTAATAACGTTGAAACCCTCATCAGTCTTTTTCAAAATCTTCTCGATTCTTACGGGAATATAAAAACGTAGGGCGAATAAGTTTGAAAAATGTTTATTGATTTTAATTTTATTCGGCTTACTTTAGATAACTTTGGATAGTCAGTTTATTTGTGTTGCCCAAATGTGTTAGCTTTTAGCTTCTCTAACAGGTATGCTATCGACATGGGATACTGCTAATTATTTAGTGTAAATGAAATGTTTGAATTATGGTTATTTGATTTCACACGTGTCTTAAATGTTTTGCTCCACGCTTTTATGCAGATAAACCACTACCAATAGTATAATAATAATAATACATTTTATATATATACAATTTTATACAGATACCTACATTCATTCATATTTCATACTCAAATTCATTTTATATTTATACAACAGATTTTATATAGGTATATACAATCTTTATTAACAGTTCGTAGCAATACTATGTAACGTTGGCCTTATTTTTGGAAAAGGTGGCAAAAATAATCGTAATACTTTTTTATATCTTGGGGTAAAATAATGAAATACCAGTTCTAGAATAAAGATCATATGGCAATATACGTATACTACGTACGTATGAACTATGTTAATAATAATAATCAGTTTTACATTACTCAAATGTTACAGTTAGTATGATGTTTATAGGACAATGATGAAACTACATTAGTATGTACATCTGACAGTCGTAACAAATAACGTTATGTATGATGGGCGCATCACAAATTATGATTAATTTTGCTCGTCAACTGGTCGTGTTACGAGTAACTTCGTATTTTGCGCTTAGTACTGTACGCATATGATATTTTATACAAGAAACGTTCTAACCAAACTATGTAGGGTCTGCTGTTGCCCATGTCACGTCTGACACGAAGGAATAAAACGGACGTGACGTCACGATATTTTATTTCAATTTATTGCTTAAATATTCAATTCACTTATTCAATAATTCATTTATTCTGTATCTTAAATACATATTGCTTGGCTAATCCCCGTTTAAATGAAGCGAGTGTGATGTCACGATATTTAGTTTCATTAATGTACGACTCAAATATTCAATTATCGTGACCACATCATCTGTGAATATCATGAACATCAGGCAACGAGTTTAAATGGAAACTCGCAAATGCCGTAAATAAAGTCGATAATAACAATTTTAAATTTTTAAATTTATCAATGACTTACCGATTCCTCCTATAAACGGTAGTACGTCTGAATTTTCACATTCGATCCACGTCACTTGGAAACATGCGCTCGGCTAACACGCTTTTCTACTCCGTTCTCTACTTTATGATCCATTTCATTCGTTACCGGTACTGTAATGGACTGATTTGTGATTTAAAACAGCTGAGAATTATTACATTGTGGTGTACGATCGTACGTAATATGTGCAAATATAGAGAGAACATGATTACCATTTTTTTGCAACCAAGTGTATACTTTATACGTTGCTTTCTACATGTAACTTTTCGTAGCATTGCTTTTATTAGTGAGTAGTGAGTAAACTTCCAGTAACTACGCGATATAGACTATTTTCATTTTTACTATTGCAATATCAGACTAGCCGTGAACCAAATCTGGTTTCTGCTGTACACAACGTCACACTAAACAATATCTGACTTTTTATTTGAACTCTGTGCTCATAACAAAAAATAAATCCTCAGTGAGAAGCAAATCTGCAACCTCGACCACAAAATGTATCAACATTCTTATAATTATTTAATCTACAACTCAACAGATCAGTTTTTTTTCAATTCTTCAGGTTCATAACTTTACGGTGTTCAATGTTTAAAATAATTTTAATAGCAGTTTTGAAAATCGAGGAAGATCGATAACAAAGAAGGCAGTCATGCGATAATTAATTTGATGTCTATGTATCGAAGCTGAACTGTCAATTCCAAGCAGGCTCTTAGTGAATACCTCTTCGACCGCATGGAGCCAACTTCCGAATAGGAACCGCAGAGAATCCATTTGGATCCTGTTCCAATAAATCCCGCACCAATATCGCCGTATGACTTTTGTTTCACGTCATCCATGCAAATAGTCCACAGTTTCACGTCTCTTATTAAAATCTTAAAGAATTCTGGTTGTGGCTAATATCGTGTAATTATTTGTTCTTCGTGACGATGGTGGAATATGATAAAACACTGTATTTCAGTTCAATTCCTTAGGTGACAATGTTGCAATGAATGCTGGCATAGTGCACTGATTTGAACGGTACTTTAGATGTTCATGTCTAATTTTCAGAAAAGGTATAAAATTCGCAAGTGCTCTCATGAGCACTTTCTGAGACACGATTTTAATATAATTGTGCTGAATCCCAAAATTGGACGCCATGTGATAAGACAAGAGTGAATACTTTCTATTTAAGTCAAACGGGAGCCTATAGCTCAATAATAAAAAAGTCATGATTCTCATGTAGATGCGAGTGCAGAAAGACGAATGATCAAAAATTCTCAATCCACTGTTGATGATAAGTCTATTGTCAGAATGATAAAGGTAAAGCTATCTGTTACCACGCTGGACAATACAGGATGGACAATCGCAAGAAAATAATACATAA
>DWEC01002783.1:0-11289 GCA_018245735.1 Microceris miodesmiata
CACACACACACACACACACACACACACACACACACACACATATATATATATATATGAGAAAAAATTACGTTTTAAATTTTGGTCAAAACATCATTCATACATTTTAAAAATTTGACTGGGTTAAAAACGTTAATAAGAAGTGAAAAATTATGAGTAATAACTACGATTTTCAATTATAGAACACTCGGTTACCTCCCAGACGACAGTATGCCAAAACAAAAAGCTTTATACCATACGTATCAGACGTTACATAACATCTCGTTGCAAAGAAAACTTTAATCTTTAAGGAAACGGTAGACACTATTTTAAGTTCTATCTGTGTATAGCAATGAAAAATGACGATACCTCAGTAATCTGAAAAAAAAAACATTTATTTATTTAGTTGGTGTGGTGTATCCCTCGGTGTCTTGTCGAGTTCAGAATATAAACATTGTTCTTATTAGGAATACCCTACTCGAGAAACACCAATATAATGTATAAGACAGCGCATGCGAATAACGCAACTCGGTAGCGATTTTTCTCGTAGCTCGTTTTACAAAATAATACCATTCTTTCAGCCTGAGCTTTTACTATTATTGAAATAATTTGTAACGATGTAACGATTATTAAAATCAGTTCGGTATTTTCAAAGTTTATCGGCTTACACATAAATAAATTTTCTCTCTTTATAATATCAGCAGGTATAGTAAGTTCAGAATACACGGTTAATAATGAGCAAACATTGCATATTATATTGCTCTGTGTGTATCTTCGAGATTTGGGTATATTCGAAGTCTATTTTTGAACATGTCGGCAACAAAATGGAAGTTGCCGATAACCTTAGTTAACATTCACGGTGACTTAAACCTCATGGTGCATTTATAAGTAGGTACGATGCTAGCTGATTTGAAACGGCGCACTACAAAGACTCTAAACAGGAGCTTGATTTGAATCTATGTAGAAAAATGGCCGAAGTGCGCATTTGTTGTTTTCCTCGAATATGGAAATGGACTGTCGGTGTTCTCCTGCGTATATTATATATCCGGCATATAGATCACTCAACGACAAAACCGACTTAAGTAGTATCTGATACATAAGGTCAGCTAGAACATTTGCAATAAAAAATGTTATCTACGTTTTCATTTAACCTCTATTGGTAATTGGACTGAGATATGATGATGATGATGTTGATGATGATGATGATGATGATGATGATGATGATGATGATGATGATGATGATGATGATGATGATGCTGAGGTAATTGTTATTAGTTGATATTGATTCAATTATATTTTCATGTGACGCTTCAACTGTATATTAAGATTCAGTTCATACACATAAGTACCTACACGCATCTCAAAGTTATGTTTTTCATACAAAGACGCTCACGTAACTTATAACACAAATGAGTTTAGGTTGAAAAACATCCTGAACTTTTTTACAATCAAGTCATTACCTAATTCGTCTCGTTTTCTTCCAGCACACTGTCGTCGCAAGTATAGAGTTAGCAGTAGTTTCAAAACTAATATTTCACGTTAACCTTAATAAAGATACATACATACCTTGCTGTTACTGAAGTCATCACCAATGAACGAAAAGCTTAACGGAGTGAAGGTTGTCAACGTAAATATTAAAATATTCTTACAGACCCTCACAGAGTTTTAGTGGTGAGCGTCTGCAAGAACACTATATCTACTTATGAAAAATTTTATTGTGTGTCAACGCAAATTACGAATAAATATTTTTTATTTATAATGGTAGCTGAGCAAATAAAATATAGGTGATATTTTAACGTTTTATCATTACGATGAATTATGTTTGAATTTTCACCTTAATTGCTAAACAAATACATCGGCCTACGACATTTTTATTTTGCAACGAATAAAAAATTCTTTGGTACTTTGTCCTGAAACTACAAGGTGGACTACAAACTCACAAACTGGAATGTGAAATCAGTCGAAATAGAAGTACATATATTGGAAATTTAATATTATTCAGTGTGGGATATAATATTATTATATAAATAGAATGATTTTCTCACCGGGTCTGTTTCAGTAAATTTGGAAATCAATATTTTTTTCGTTAATTTAATAAACACGAAAGGATATATAACGCTTACTGAAGTGTTTATTCATCATATTAAATTAGGTTTGATGGTAAATTGAAAGTTGGTCCATGTACGATCGATCTATGTATCAAGAAATTAACACTGAAAAATTTGGCATACAAGCGCTTTACAGTGCTGAGGTTTCCCGACAAAATTAAAAAAAAAAACGCCTTTTGATTTAAGCAGTAAATTGTCAGTGTCAGTCTCGCAGTGGCCCGAATGTCATAACGCTAATGAACAATGAGAACTGTGACAAGAAAAGACATGTACCTATCGTACAGACCTTACAATGGTATTCGTAGGTAAACAATGTTTAGTATGTACCTATTAGAGAAATAAGGATAAAACGGAGACGGATATAGATTAGTGACAAGAAAAAATTTTAGAAGATAGGTTGACCAGCAGGGGTGTTTATTTTCCCCGAGTTTCGTAAATAATTTTATATTCAAGTAGTATAAAGAATCATGTTCATTGTTGGGCTTACCGGTGGACTTGCTACTGGAAAAAGTACCGTGCTTTCAGTATTTCGAGAAAATGGAATTGCAGTCATAGATGCGGATGAAGTTGCCAGAAAAGGTAGGTAATGATTATATTATTTGTATTTGTTGTGAGTTCCTAAAAGCTGCAAAAAGACCCAATATTTTGCTACAAGATCAATTAGTTATAGATATAGGTAAAATTGTAATAACTGTCTCAGTAGTTGGTTTTCGGCTGAGCTTAATTTGAACCACTTGAAATAATAAAATATTTCATTGTTATTATTATGTAAATATACACTCCTTGTATTGTGTGGAAAATTTACACCTTAGATTTCTATCCAAACAATTACTATTTCATAGCTGTCAACATGTACTGCAGCATAGTCCATAGACTGAAGTAACATTGGACATTTTCATGTTATAGATAGTATTCTGGTATATTGGACCACTGATTGCAAATTTCGATGATGATTGTCATATTTTAAAGGCTGTGAGTAACAGCAATATAATATCACATTCGAATGGATAGCTTTCCTATCAACTGAAATCTCCATCAGTCTATGCTATAGTAATATACTGCAGTGCTATAGGCCCTTTGTTACAAAACAAAATTGTCCATCTGTAGGAAAAATGAAAATGTCAGCCAAGACAATTTCAAATCCCCTTTTCACACAGGTTACTCGTTAAAAGCAACCTAAGTTTGATTTAATACTAAGCAGTAATAAATGATTCTAGTTCTGGAGCCTGGCACAAAGGGGTGGAAGGAATTACGAGAATATTTTGGAGATGAAGTTCTTCTGCCAGATGGCAAAGTTAATAGATTAAAATTGGGTGAGATTGTGTTTGATAACTTAGAAAAGAGAAGAAAGTTGAATGCTATTACACACCCAAAGATCCAAACTGCCATGATGAAAATGGCAGTTATGTACTTTTTCTCGGGACATAACTATGTAGTCATGGAAGTGCCATTACTGTTTGAAACAGGAAAGCTGTTGAATTTTATGCATAAAATAATTACTGTCATTTGGTAAGTACCTATTAACATAGGAATTATTTTGACAAGAAAGTATCTATATTATTATTGATATTTGACATTAATGATTATGCTATACAAAATCATGGTAGACATCGTTTGTCTATTTTTTATTTGTCTCTGCCACATCTCTTATAAGGTCCTCAATTTAGATACAGTTTTTACAAATGCAGAATAGTTTCATCAACAGTATCCATTTTATTACAAGCATGTTGTTATATACAAGCATGTTGTTATATTTAGTGGATGTTAACAAAAATAATGAAGGTTCCATTTTTATTAAAAAAAAAATACTTTTTTTTCAGTGAGGATCATCAACAATTAGAAAGGCTGGTGAAAAGAAATGATTTTTCCATAGAGATGGCCAAGAAAAGAATCAAATGCCAGATGCCACTAGATCTAAAAATGGCAAAATCACATTTTGTTATTGACAACTCTGGTGATGTTGCTAATACTGTCAGGCAGACTGAAAATATAATTAAAGTCCTGAAAAGGTCAAAATTTGCATGGTAAATTCAATATTTTTTTTCTAACATACATACAATAAAATAAAAATAAAATCTTTAAATTATTTCAATAGCAATATTTAGCCATTGTTTATAATTTAATATTAAATATATCACTATTATCATCAGCCTGTCTCAGTCCAATAAATATGTATTATGTATCTTGGGCCATTTCCTAATTAAGCTATCTGATCGCAAACTTAGTCATATAGGCAGAGTCATTGCTATAGTGATTATTTGCTAACAAATACTGGTATACACTTGTCACACAAATATTTGTTGTTATTGGAAATTGAATTCACAACTCATAGTTCAACAGTTAGGGTTACTAGCCAAAGAGTGAATGAGCAAGCTGCAACATAACATCTCTTAAATAACTGATTGTTTGTCCTTGTTCCTAACAAATGACACTGAAGTAAGTTTTCAATTTTGATATTCTCATTCCACTATGAATTTGATTTCCTGAAGAATCATTTAAAAATAATAATATGGACAAAAACGTCTCTTACTGGAACAACTGAAGACTGGATAAGACTCTATATATACATTATTCTTACATTAACTTCATCTCTTGCTGGACTACTAGGCAAAGTCGTGAGGAAAGAATACACTAGGTGTTTTACTTAAAATTATTATAACTTATATTCGAATGTAATATATACTACTTAGGACACATTTTGAATGAAACAACTTAAAATATACATAACAGTAATATTTCTTTCTAGGTATTTCCGAACAATATTTGCAATTGCTGTCTTGTCTGTGGTATGCGGTGTTGGTCATGCATTCAGAAACTTCGTTAATTATTATAATTAAACATAACTCAGTATTCTGTCATTGTTTTAAGTAAATGAATGGTAACAAATATTGTATGTTTTATTATATGTTACAAATATATGTATATTCCAATATTGTACCGTGTAACAAACATATTATTATACATGAACGAATATAATATTATGCATAGATAATTTATGTGTTACTTCGAATACAGAAGATTTCACTTGGGCAAAGAAAACCTATTTTGAAGCCCATGGACACATCTGTCCAATCATAGGATCACTTTGGGTGGTAGTGATGTTGTGATCACGGCTAGAAATCATAACTTTTGACATGACACAAATTGTTTAAATGTCACTGAATCTGTCACATAGATTTCATTGTAATAAACACACGATTGTGTAAATCATTTTTTGGTCATTTAACCTTCATGTTTTATAACAATGGGTAGCATCACCGTATAACACTAAGATCATAGAACAAGAGTAAGTTAATTAAGTGCTGAGGTTAAAACTAGATGAGTGAAGTACTTTTTAATGGCTGAATGATGAGCAGTAGAGGACAATACATATTTATTACGGGGTTTTTTTCGTGACGGTGCTTAAATGTTTTGCCCACCAATTGACAATTTTGGAATCATTCGTTGACGTCACTGGCACAGTTGTAGACATGACGCTGACATGTTTTCTGAAAATACGGGAGCCTGCCATATTGGCGCGAAGAGATGTTTGATTAACATGCATCATTTCATGTTTTTGTATTTGTTCTATGTCAAAGTCTTCCTTCACAAAATCGTAATTGTATGATCCGAATATAGGTCTGAAAGTAACAGTAACATTGAATTAATTTAAGTCATCTTCATTCGAGTAGACATGCTAGTTATAGCATAACTTATTTATCTTCGTATTTTTAAGCACATAATTATTAAATTATTTTTTAATTGACAAGTGTCAAAAATTATATTTCGTTGGCCAAAATTACATGGAGAGTAAATTGAAGAGACGAATTCAAATATCAGTGACATCGTAATATTAAAATAGCAATTAGAATTATTATGCAAATTAAAATTGAATTATTCCACGGCTAATGTTATTAAGAGGGACCTGACGATAATATTCGTTTTTTGGTCTCTAAAGGCATTTAGTTCCCTACAAGTCGGAAAATACTAATGTCTAGTATAGAAATAATATATCTGTTAGGTAGTTCACGATCATTAAAAATGTACTACTAAGGAAGGAATAGGGTATTTCAAACATACGTATAAATTTATATACAACATACGGCTTAGCATTATTTTCCAATATAAAACGGGGAAGGGCATCTTTCTTTCCATATACTCCTGGAAAACTGAAAAACAATACTTTATTGAACACGATGAGCAGTAATTGTATATCATTATGTAGATATTCCCACATTTCAACAGTAGAATTAAAAATAGGTCGATTATTATTATTGTATGGATATAGAAACTACTCTAATCATTTTCTAAGTATAAATATTCAGGTCTAAGAATAAGATTTAATTGTTTCAAACGGCATACCTAAGGTAATTATACAATGTTAGGAATAATAATATTGAACTCATGACAGATTTCTATATAATTTTTCACAAACGTGATATTGTACGTGGCGGGTTGAGCGAGTCACGCAAATGTTTAAATTTTATTGCTCTGCACATGCTGTAATAAAATTTATTGTGAAACTCATAGATTAGGCAATGGTAAAGAAGATGTGGTTCACAATTCATACATTTTTCGTTTTCTTCTGACACTTGCCTACAGGTTCGTTTAGTTTTGCATTGTATCTATTAGATGGCATCTGCTGACGTGATGGCCACGTGTCGCTGCTTAGTAAACAAAAAATAAGTATAGGCGGGGAATCAGGAGACTGTGCAAGCTACACGCGGCCTTGCGCCCTTTCTCTCACTGACGTCCTAGCGCCTTGTATGCGTACATTCGTCCTCAAAACATGCAATAATCCATTTCGAAAGGACTGTAAAATATGAAATAATCGATGTTAACCGTATATTTTGCTATTTGTCACATTTCTTACTTTATTGGTTTACTAAAGAGGACGAAAGAATAAACTCTGCCGAGATGAGGTAATTAGAGAACAGAAAAGATTTCTGATCACAATTTTGTGTGATAAATATATATATATCGTTTTTCGCTGCAGTGTGTGTATTACAGACAGACTCTAGCAGAGCAGCAAACTAATTGAAGTATTTTAATTTTATGTCATCAAACAACATGCTGTAACGACAAGAACAATTCGCAAGATTACGCAAAATTTACTTTAAAATGAAAGAGCTTTTGTTCGTATGGATTATAATACCATGAATCCTATTAATGCTCGTAGAATCACCTTTTAATTTTCAATTAATGTATGCTACATTGTGGTATATTCATTTTACATTGATATATGATGTTGCGGACTCTTTTCTAGGTCTAAGTACTAGAAAACGATATTTTTGGTGTACATTGGGTTTATGTATTAATAACGATTATGCCTGTGGACGCGAAATAAGGTATCATTTAAGTGACGCTTCTTCTTATGACTTACTTTACAAATATCAATATTGAAGGCTTGCTAACAGCTGTAACATAATTCTGTTCTATAGCATTCCTCATAATTTTGCCTATTAAACACAAAAATATTTTTTCAAATCCTTTTGATGGTTTTAGAGATTATCACGTTTATACAAATAAGTAAGTACCCTCTAGCTTCACTATATTGTTAAATATTATTTTATTAAAATGTAAAGTGACGAAGAGAAGAATATGACCACGAAATGATTAAGAATACGACTATCAAATTGTTCCAAATTCTCTTAGATGCAATAAAAATATTTTTAAATTCTTTCTTTAGCACATTCAAACTGTTCAATAATATCAAAACTGAGTTTTCTGGTACATACATTTCAATACGTTCATTGATTTTTTTCCCTGCACGGTTGGGCTATTGTAACCGATTTGAAATAACAACAGGCAGAGTTACCACTATGTTTTTTAATTACAATCGTAATAAACAGAAATGGCTGCAATATATAGCGGCTTGGCTCCCATTTTGGCGGGCACCATGACGTCACATCCGTTATACATTATAATTTAAAATACAAATGGTCACCTAAATTATTATTCTAAATCCATTTTAATATTATTTATATTTATAAGTATTTACTCTTAATATTTGATCGTCACACTATATGGATGCCTAAATTACTATGGATAATTCTACTTGTTATTTCTACTTTAAATATTAAACCAATTTTATTATTAAGTTAATTTAGTTATATCATGAATGTGATTTGATTATTGATAATTAAACAACACAATACTGATTTTATTATGTCTCCCTATGGGTCGCCGGAAGCGGAGCTTGTAACAATGTGACCTTCCGATTGTCACTTCTATTTATTAATTTTAATTTTGTCGTGTGTTTGATTTCGTTATTTTGATAATAATATAATTATATATAATTGATTAATAATCCATACTAAATATTAGACAAATACACTTTCGCATTTATCTATACTAATATTATAAATTCGAACGTAACTCTGTCTGTCTGTCTGCTACGCTTTCACGCTTAAACCACTGTACCGATTTTGACAAAATTTGGCATAAACATATTTAAGACGTTGAGAAAGGACATAGGCTACTTTTTACCGCAGGAAAATATCTCATTCCCAAGGGAAACAAAGTTAATCGGAAGAAAGCGTTGCGTACAAGAAAATGTCGTGTACTACTATGATTGTTGAAGATAACCGAATGTGGCAATCTACTAGCGCGACCCAGTGCTGTGACAAATTAAACTGCTGACCAAAGAAACTATCTGACGCGGACGAAGTCGCGGGTAAAAGCAAGTAATATGCAAAAGCGAAAGTGTGTCTGTCTGTCTGTTACCTTTTCACGCTTAAATCACTGAACCGATTTAGATGACATTTGTTACAGAGATAATTTGAATTTCGGGGAAGGACATAGGCATACCTTTCCATCGCGAACTAAAGGTATTTAAGGGGTTGAAATAAGGGGTGAAAGTTTTGTATGGCAGTTCGTGATTATCGAAAATAAAACACTGAAACTTTGTATTTAGGCACTTAGTAAGAAGTAAATCAATACTTGTTCTCGCATTTTTTAAATTAGGACGTACATTTTGAATGAAATAGTAGATGAAATATAACATGAGAGACCTAACAGATCTGTTTATATTTACGTGTCTATTTATTGTGGCGGAACGTGGGCGAAATGCAAATGGAGTATCCTAAAAAATTCAAAGTGTTGCTCAAAGCAACTATTCCTCGCGACAAAGTAGCGGGCAGAAGCTCGTATGAATATAAAATAAAATCACTTACGGGTACCGGCATCAGAAACCGAACAGTAATCTTATCATATTATCTATTCAAAGTCAGAGTCATCCCTAACCCAAATATGTACAGAAATATATATAATATATGGATATTATTTTGTGAATTCATAGTTACTTTATTCATACTAAAAATAAAACTCAATAGAACTTTTGAAGACATGTGAATGTATAGGCTAATTTAATTTTACATAAATCTGTTAAATAAAACAGTCACTTTCATACAAAACAACATTCGTTATCAATTATTTCCACACAAATTACCACCAATTATTCTTAGCAGGTACTTCTATAATTAACTATCTGTGGTTCATGTGTTTTGACACCTTGTTATCAATAATGTCAATGATAAGTTGATGTTATCAGTGGTACTTTATTGATATATTCGCAATATAGGAAAGTTTTCTAATATACTCAGTACTTCGTAGTAACTGGAACAGAGTGTATCGTTTTAACAATTCGTAACTTTATTCTGAAATAATACTTTTGTTATTCTGATTGTCGTGAAAATGAAGTTTTGCGCGAATCTTTCTTTCATGTTTACGGAGGGTTCTTCTATTTTGGAACGGTATGCGTTGGCTAAAACAGCTGGTTTCAAGGCTGTTGAAACTGGATTTCCTTTTGGTCATACGTTGGAACAAGTACGAGAAGCCAAAGAAAATTCTGGAGTAGAACAGGTTTTGATTAACTTGAAAACTGGTAAGATTTTTCTTTAACATGAGACGTAAAAAGATCCCATTACTTGTTTGTAAGATTCTGCTATGGGTACATTGTATTTGCTTTATTTCTGATATAGGAGATGTAAGTAAAGGTGAATTAGGGGTGACAGCAGTCCCAGGAAGAGAGAATGAATTCAAAGACAACTTGCTTATTACCATTGACTATGCGAAAGCCGTGGGTGCTCGGAAAATTCACATTATGGCTGGTAAACTAGATACAGTCACACCCAAGAACTGGGAGACTTATGAAAGCAACTTGAAATATGCAGCTGGTGTACTGAAAGCTGACAATTTAATTGGAGTAATAGAGCCTATCAATCAACATTCTGTTCCCAAATATTTTCTCAGTGACTTTGGCAAAGGTAAGTTTTCATTGTTATATTTTGAAAATAAAGCCATCTGATTAATTTAACACCACAGTAAATGATGTGAGTCAAAGAAAAATTTTAATCAAATATGTACATCGCTCTTTATTTATTCTTGATTTATGATCCACCTTTGTGTTTTTGTGACTCAAAGCACTTAGAGTAGCCCAGTTTAGTCACAAATCAACATTTTTGATCTTTTCAATTTTCATCCTTAGGAGCTTTTTGTTTTAGCTAATCTGCACCTATTTGGTTATATGGTATATTATGCTATTTTTAGAGTAAACCAATAATGACTTATTACATATCATTTATTATATGGAAATGGGCTAATTACTTGATGTTTGCTACCCAGATAAAAAAGCCCTCATACACAGACATTCATTAGTCTATATATTGAATATCAAATCCATTTAAATATTTGCAAGAAAACATTTTTCTATAGTAATAATGTATACTAAGGGTGGAGCACTAGTGGCTAAAGTTTTTTCTTAGAGTGGACATTAGCAGAAGCAACAGTAGAGACAACACATGTATGTTTGCAACTGTTGTCTATACTTGTTCTATTTGTTGAAAATTTGTTTCTTATATGTATGAGTACCTTGTTTAATGAAAAGTAAATTAATATTCATATTATAATTTAAATTGTTTCTCAGCTGTGGATATAATAAAACGAATTGATAGCACACATTTGAAACTACAACTGGATGTATTTCATCTGCAACATATATGCGGAGACTTGTCTCACAATATTAAAAATCTGATGCCTTATGTAGGGCATATACAGGTAATTAACAAAAACATAGCAACAAATGTTCACGGTTTTATTAACATAATGATACTTGGTTAGAAACAAACTTGATTGAATCAAGCTCTGTCAGAATATTCTATTTTTATTTTTTTTTGCAATGACAATATTATATAAAACTAGGTATGTTCATCTTAAAAAAGTTGAT
>DWEC01002784.1:0-11289 GCA_018245735.1 Microceris miodesmiata
GTTAGTAATCCAATAAATAAATAAATAAATAAAAGATATTTTATAACTTTGTGAATTTTTTGTCACAGATACACTCATGCTTTCTCTTTCCGTTTCAGAATTCATAATTTTAATTTTTAGTCAGTTCAATTCAATTCAATAATTTAGAAGTCTGAATTTATAATCTTCATATAAATAAATTCAGTATAGTTGCCTAAATAACAAGTTAAAAGTCGTTAGTTTTTTGATGACAGTTGGTCAAATTTTGCTTACGACACGATTAGATTTGTAATAAAATATTAACTAGAAAATTATATGTAATTATTTATTGCAATTGGTACAAATTCCCAAAATTTTACTTAAAATTTTATGTACAAACAAGTTAGCCGTTGGAGCAGACATGTTATTGTCATTAATGCAATTCAGTGCCTACCACAACTCTCCATCATCACCTAGGTTGACAGGTAGAAAATGCCAATTGGCATTAAGTCCGCCCTTTGTTAACAATAATACAGGATAAAGAAAATAAATAAATGTTCTGGAGTGGAGACCGCGACTTGACAAACGTAGCGTAGGACGCCGTCCAGCTAGGTGGAGTGACGATATACGCAAAGTGGCTGGCAGCGGTTGGATGAGAAGAACTGAAGATCGAGCTCAATGGCGTGCCATTGGAGAGGCCTATGTCCAGTAGTGGAGGGGAGTAGGCTGCTGATGATGATGACAACTTATTAATAATTTCTGGATCTACGACGCTCACATAACTCATTGCCGGGCTCAATTTATATGATTAATTTTACTTTAGGAAATATCGTGAGCATATATCGTGATAAGTAATATGTAGCCAGCACCGCCATGTTATTACTGAAAATCTTCTATCATTAACTTTTAAGTCTTCTTTTACCTCTCTATTCTACGGGCGTCAATAGCACTACTACAGCTGATTACAAAGAATCTTATTAATCTCTTTCTCTCTCATCTATCTTTTCATGGCTCGCGGGCATACCCGCCCACAATATAACCCCGTATGTTTTATCCAGGTGTACGTGCCTAAAGAAACATCTTCCCAAATTTGAATTGACGTGTCACAGATAACGACGCAATAAATTTTAACATGGGAAATAGAAAGACACCAAAAGATATGTAGAATCGATATAATTTTTATCACGCCACGTATAAAGGTGTAACACAGTAACGTTTCTTATATTTTTGTTAAGGTGTTTTCTGAATTTGTTTGAAACGAAGAGCTGACGATCGAGCTCAATGGCGTGCAATTGAACAGGCCTATGTCCAGTAGTGAACGGAAATGGCTTAGTGATATCGATGACAATGATAAACATGATCGATGCGTTTTTTTTATTTCATACTCGTATGTATAAAGAGATAGTCAGTTAAGTCTACGACCGATGTAATTGCAAGTTTTCTTTGTCCCGTTGCCGGGAAAATTACTAAATTAGTAGGTCTCACCACGTTGTTCCACTGAATTGGTGGAGACGAGGCTTTGTAGTTGACACTTATTTAACACGTAGAGATATATTTACCTATATAAAGACTGATTATAATTTTTAACAAGAGACACTTGATCTGTGTTCAGATCCTTTATGCGTAATGAAACTCAAACAACCCTATCGATTCCTTTTACACGGATACAAGGAAAAAGCCATAAAACGGTGTACTTATATTTAAGGGAAAAAGCCATATCGTTTTTAAAGCCATATTTTTACCTTTTATTGTGTTTCTATTCCGCAATTCACGCTCCGTCATCATGATATTCAAGCAACCAACAGGATGTTAGCAAAGCATATAACTTCACGGGAAAATCAAGGGGAAAACGGATATAAATAGAAATGGAGGGATGAAAACAAACAACATTCATAAACCGATCGACTAAACAAAAGCGTTTAAATAAATAACATAGCGCGTTAAAAATATAAGGCGTCTGAACGATGTCTTAGTAAAAAACGTATTTAAAATGTGTTAGAAAATAAAAAAAAAAACATATAATTGCGCACACAATAAAAATGTGTTTATACTCATCCCATTTGTTATCAGTTAAAATATGTATAAATGAAAGGTTCTCAAAAAGACTTACTGTTTGATAATATAATGTTTTGATTAAAAAACCAACAAACACCGGTCTATACAACAGAGAGTCACTAGTACAACTACAAGGTATTAAAAGCAGTAGTACACACAATAATACGATAATTCACGTACACACTTTTCAATGACATATTTCTCCATGTTGTGAACTTGGGAAAAATGTTTAGTCGCTGTGTACGTGACTTTGGGCGGGCGAATAGCTTTTGGGCAGTCGTGTGTGTGTGTATGTCACATCGGGAGGCCAAGTCCGGATTACGTTTGTATTTTTGTAAGTATAACGCACCTTAATACGCAAAATTTTGTACGCCCTGCCCAATTTCTTTTCTTTTCTTTTCTTTTTAAAATAAGCTCCTTCCAGTAAAGGTTGTCTGGAAGACCGCCTTTTGTTTGTACCGATTTCTTTTATTCTGTACTTTGTATTTTGTATGGTATAAGATAAAGTCTGTATTGTATTGTATTGTAATCAATAAAGGTACGTTTCAATAAAGTACATACAATCGTTGATTATTATATGTATTTTAAATTATAAAATAAAAGATTGTGGTATTTCATTAACACGATAAAATATTTTTCGTAAAGGCCGCGGGCGAGCTATCATAGTTTGAATACAATTTTGATGTTAGGTACAATGTATTGAAACACAAAACTAAGTATGTACATTTCTATGTGAAAGGCGATGTGTAACCGTTTTAGGGTATAATAAGACAAGAATATGCATTGGGTTCTGTGAATTACTTTTGTTTCCTAAAGTAATGTCTAACCACAAGAAGGGAGCTCTTCTCCTTGGCCTTCTACCTTGTACGTGTTATGCCCTGTTTTCGAAGAAGGCGGAAGGCTTCTGAAGGCAGATAAACTTGTTAAGCGACACAACACTCCACTGGACATCGTATGTACATATTATTAATAAATACAAGTATATGTATTTATTTCTTACAGTGAAGCGACGTAAAACTGGCAGCAAACAAAACCAATCAGTGGGTCGTCACGCCAGTGTCGTCATCCATCATCGCACGTCCCGGAGAGTTCCTGGTTGCCCGAACACGATTGAAAACATTTAGCGTTAAAACACAAATACAACTTTTGTATAAAATCCGTAACGCGTTAACGAGTTTTTAGATGACAGAGTTGATAGGAGAGAAAGTGCAAGAGTGAGGCTCTAAATAATTGTGATTTTAGCAATAAGTAAATTTTCTTGTAATAGTCACTATATTCACCACATCTAATGTTGTATATAGTTTTGGTTACAATGCAATGAAAAGGCACTGAGTATTTTTTAGTGTTAATAAAATTTGGGTCTGTCGTTGAAAATGATAGCTAGGTCATGACGAGCAAAATGTTATCTTTTAAAAATGTCTAGTTACAACATCACAGAGGTTTTACACTAAAAATCAAAAATGCGGACTTCTTTTATACATAAGTGTGATATATTCCACAACTTTACTCTTTACACATGTAAAAAATAAAGCACGTTTTATTATTTTCCCGTGAAAGCACTACGAGATCCAATGCAAACAAAAATGAACTTTAATATTTAGGATACACAGTTGTAAGTCCAATACAGAACCACCCAGTCACGTTGTTTACAAACGGGTTACAGCGACCACAGACTAAAAATGTTCATATACTGCTACAACCGTGCTCGGAGTGCAGAAAAATTGTTTTCCCCAATTTTTTCGTTCTGTGGTCACGTTCCGGACCTAATATATTACAGTCAGCAGTTGTTCCTGGATTAAATGATTAATGGTCACCGCTTAGGACTGGTGTTGTAAAAAGTAATGTTCCACGGAAGGGTAAATAAAGGTAAAAGTGGCAGTAAAGTAAGATTAATTTGTCGTGTTAACTGCCGACACGATAATGTTCCCGTTCCGTCCAGATTAATACTCAGCAGGAAGAAGGATCAGTGAGGGGCCTTAGGAAGCTATATTTAACTATGTATGTATAGATACATCAAAAGTTCTCACTATAGTATAGTATATATATGTATACTCTTACTTCACAAAAAATTAATAATAATAATAAATTACAATTTAAAAATTAATTATTTTCAAAGACAATAAATATTCCATAAAGACGCCACAGTTATTGCTGTTTAAATATTATGATATAAAAAGAAATGTTGACAGAAGCCTACGAACAAAACCCAAAAAACTCTAAAGAGAAATAATTCATTTTTCATAGTTCTGTCAGTTTATTCAGCGCTGTCGTTTCAAAGCACTACTTGGAATTACATTTCGTACGTGGACCGACAATTAAACCGGTTTCAACCAGATTCGTAGTTTTAAATATGAAATCCACTGTGTCCAGTCTTTTATTATGAGTTTTTCGACCCTTTTATCGTTCCACTTTAGGACACGGGTCTCTACAACTAAGAGGGTTAAGGCCAGTCTGCAACGCTGACGAAGTGCTGATTGGCAGATTTCATTCGCCTTAGAGAATAATTATCCGAATTAAGTACGTACGTACGTACGTATTACGTACGTATACAATGTTTAATGTTTAAAAATATTACGTAGGTAAGCTTTTTCTGTTGGCAAAGAGGAAAACGATTAGGCAGTATTTATAAATGTTGGTAGAAGGTACACACACGGTTCGTCTGGATAAGTAGGTACCACCGGTTATGTTCTAAGACATTTTTTAATAGAATAATTTGTGTTGTACTTTATAAATAAAAATCACTATCTCAGTCCTTTCGATAAGCACTTCTAACTGCGATCATGCGAACATCCGTATAATAATTGGGCTCAACGTTCAAACAACTATAATTACATTAAAAAATATATACAATAAATTACTTAAGTGAATTTACCACGTTCGATTTCAAAATGGTGGAATTTTATTTATTATTTTAAATGATAAAAATTATAAAAGACAATAGAAATAGAAACCGAAAATGGTGGAACATGAGTGTATACTATACACCTCTGCGTACCTCTTCATGGATTATACATATATACAGGCGTGATGTCGTGTTTTTATTATGTAGAAACAGAAAAGAAGAAAACTAAGATCGCCAGTACATGGTCATATTATAGTATTTAATGCTGATTCACAACCAGTATGTAGCTGACCCCTACACAGAGCTATGCGCTAATTTAAAATTGCTACACTTAAAACTAACGTCAGATATCGCTGAATAATTTTGTACAATCTCGACGTATTCTTAAATGAAACACTTAAAATTCACGTTTGACAATCTAACTTGCAGTTCATTTCAACTTCGAAATCCGCTGAGTCCGCGGCCGATTCTATGCGGTCCGTATAGCACGTACACTACAATATCAAATGTCACTTGAATGAAATCAACATTAATGAGACTATTATATACACATGTATTCATAATTTTAGTGATTTATATTATACTTTAAGTATGTCTATCAAGTCTTGTCGCTTGGCTGACAATACACTTACATCTGTGTTCTAATAATTATGTCTATACTCTTGAGTCGACAAAATACTAAAGTATATTATATAGTTGTAACTCCTTTTATATAAGGTATTAGCATAGCACAAAATCTTTCATTTGAGGGAGAGGCAGATTAATAGGGAATAAGTATATCGAATACCGTAATAGCCCTTTAATCTAGCGAGAAATTTTGACTGTTATAATATTATTACCATAACAATGAGATCGACTGGTTAATATAATATTTGAAAATCTTAAAACAAATTATTTTATTCGCCGTAAAGGTGTAGCTATATATATGAGTACATATATACATTAAATAAATATGATACATTTTTATAGTTCTCCCTCTACGGCTTATGGCACCCCTTAGCATATGATACGAGTAGATAGGGAAAAAACCGCCCTAAAACTTGAAAGTAGGTACACTTAAAATAAGAAATACATTTATATATAAGTACATACAATTACATGAATGTTTATCAAACGCTTTGAACACAAACCGAAATCTGCAAGCACTTACAAACAACAGTGCAACGCAACCGAGGACTGTTCCAGAATGAAACACGTTTCAACTTCGTGCACGACTGTACACGTTGCTAAGTTCTGAAACCGAGCAAAATATTCCACTTGCAATACAAGTTATACAGATTGTAGTGACGGCATCTAACTTTGATGTTAAACTTGCCAGCTACCTTATAATGGGAGTCGTGTTACCCGTATTATGTTAGGAGAATATTTTAAATTGAAAATGGAGTGTTGTTATAATACATAGATTATATACAATGTATTCGTATCTCCGTCACAGAGTAGAGCCGTTTCTTCATAGAGCCGTTCCTTTGGTGCTTTTCTGGGCCAATTAAAATGCTTGTGCCAATATTTGTGTTAATATTTGTGGTAATATTTGTGCATTGATTATTTGAGACCAAGTTACGAGCGGACATGTTTGATTATTTGTTCTATTACTTTTGTAAAGAAAACATTAGCCACTTATCTACGTAAATTTTTCCATATTTTAGATTTAAATTTGTAACTTCTATACAGTAAATACGTCAGGTAGTCCGTCTTTAACACCTGTTTTCAGCACTAAATAGAAGTTAGACGTAGTTGTCTTTCAGAGTAAGAAACAACCCAGAAGCGTATTGCGTATACATATCCTTGAAGTGCTGCCATCTATTATGAAACATCGGCAACGGCGCCACAATAGTACCTATTCGGTAAAGCTTCTATAGTTAATGTTCCTATCCAAACACCTTTAATCATTACAAGATATAAACACAATAAATGGACGTTATACATCGATATAGCTTTAAAATCAGGCATTTTTTATGCGTACTTGACGTAATATAATTGGCGATATTGTGTAACAAAGCTTATTGTACTGTATGAAACATTGACATTTATTAATTTACTGTTTTAAAAAATGTTAACTGTATTTGTAAATTTCTCTAAGGCCTGTGAAGCTCTCCCAAACCGCACTTGATCAACGTGGCTGACTATGGCCTTGACCGTTTTATTGTGGGAGGAGCTCGGGTTCCAAGAGCCTAATAATAAAAGGGGTGATGAAAAAAAGGGGTTTATATTCAAAGCGACAATAATGATTTAGTAGATATTCCTTGTATTTTAAAAAATAAAAGAGATATACCGCACTGATATATACATATATTGTATCACAATTACAATTAAAAATAGAAAATCGATACGGCAATCACCTATAAAAGCAGTGACAACTGAAGCAACGGAAATAGATGAGCACATACAATGTGTCCACAAATCGTGGCGACCGAAGTCCCGTAGGAAATATGGCGAGTGGCGTTGCATTACTGCTATTGGAGTTACATGAAGTGGTTTCCTATAAATAAACTCCATGCAAATAGACAGCATCCTTAACTAGTTGGAATATGTGTTTCTAAAAAAGAACGATAACAAAATCGTCTGCATTTTCATGTTACACCATATTATTATCACGTGAAAAACTGTTTTAATGATGTTTATCATATTATGATATTCATAAGTTATGTGTACAACGCTTGAAAAAATATCATTCCGCGAGAAAGTAATAAATATTTATTATGTGTATTTCTATTCGCTGAATGTTTCGCTAGAGATTGATATAAATTATTTATTAATCGAAGGCACTAAAAAGCAAATACTGTTAAAGCGTAACTCTTATTACAGGCCAATATCATTAAACTTGCCAGACAGCGCTCTAAACAAGCAAAACCCATTTTTCGTGTATGCGTTTGTACCTACTTATGTGTGCGAAAATGGCACGAAACCTATGGAAAGGTAAAAGGCGACAGTAAACAAAATTCTTATAAATGTATAGCTATGATAGCATAATTATATAGAATTTAACGGCCATTACTGTATTTCTATATTCAAATCACGACGAGCACTTCTACGAAGACAGAATGCAATGGCACTCATTGATAGGCTGATAGACCGAGATAGACCGATGACGATGACGATGACGACCTCTATGAGGTAAGAGTTAAGAGGATGATGAACATAACGAAATATAGAAGAAAACATAACCAATTGATCAGAAATTAAGTAAAGATATGCTGACGATGTTAGGCTATAAGGCCACAGAACCGTTCCAGAGCACACAATTCTACGGGGAAGGGACGATTTCGAATTACTGAGATAGCAAGAATATTCTATTTATATTTTTAACTTTAAAGGTTACTGAAATGAAACCTTATAAATAGAGGGGAGTAACTATGACGCCATGACAATCTTTAACATATGTTGTAATATCATATAGTATAGCTTACAACTAAAATTCGATCAATATTTTTTATAAAAGGAATGAAGAATGATATGTGAAGAATGATGAATGACAAAAATAAAAACTAAAGTACGTCGGTCATCAATCAACACTATTCCTCAAAACTAACTAGAAGGCTTACGAGCGTGTTTCTACATACATATATTGTTGTATATACAAGTTATATAACAATACAATTCCTGTCGCTTTCACGACTTCCCTCTCTTGCAACTAATTAGAAATGACGATTTTAAAAAGTCTTAATAACTTCGCCTCGCCTTTTCTTCTCGCCCCCAACAAGACTCATTAAAATCGCATTCAACACGATCCTCTGTTACTTCCCGCTCCGGCTTAGACGTTTCCCTAGTCGTATTTTTATTTTTAGATTTTTCATCTACATTAAATTTTGCATGTTTATTAAGATGTAAACATAATATTACGCCTGTATTTCCTCGAAGACGAAGACAGATGAGTGTAGTACACTCCCACGTTTCACGATTACGTTATGCGTCCCTTCATGGAACAGGGGATGGGCCTAATTTTAGATACCTGGCTCAAACCATACCAAAATCAATTTTGGTATACTAAGAGTATTGGTGTGTACGTTTCATTTACCTAAATTGCTCTTAGTGTTATAATCCCTAATACTTTCATGCTTTCTATTTCGATTTCCTAAAGACCCCCATTTTTGTTTAACCCTTCGCTTATTATTTTCCAGAGATACAAGACTATATATGTAATCGCATGCGAAAATCTTCCCCGTTACTCCCTGGAGAAATAACTCTGAGTGTCAATATTTACACACATCAGTCAAGTGGTTTGGGATAACGGCTTCGATTAAAATGTTTGGTATCATAGTTATATGAAGGCAAACATTTTAATCTAGGTATAGATATATATTATACTTTTTGGTTTTTCTAACCATTCGACTTATTTATTTACCCTACTTTGTATACTTTTCGATTTTAATAAACGTTTGTTCTTTTATCCGTTCTATTATTTCTATTACTCCTACGTTATATTGCGTTATTTATTGTCTTTTTTACTCCTTTCTATCAGCGAAACTCGCCTAAGGGTTCTGTTGTCATTTTGTTAATATGTATTTAACTCTTATAAATTTATCTACTTAGGTATTTATCTTCTTCCCTAAATTATTCCGACTACTGCATCGTAACTCATGAAAAATCCGAGCTAATACTAGGAATTTCAAGTTAGAAAAACCCTATAATACCCAGTATCAACAATCGCTCTTTCAGCCACACCAACAAGTAGGCAATGAAGGTAATGACCCTTATATTTTAAATATTTAATATTTGATTACATTTCAAATACATAGTTCGTTTTTGTTATAATAAATTCTGACAGATAGAAGGAGATGACTATTTAATGTGTATGTTAAATTCAAACGGACGCAGACCATTCCTTCTAAGACCTTAATTTGGGTGCCTAGGAATTTCATGTTTTAGGTATTAATCATTAATTGGAACATAATTTTAGTTATAGAGTAGATCTAACCACAATCGGCATCATTACTGCTTATTTACATATATTTTAAAAAAGTAAATGGTTCGTTAAATCAGTGTGATTATATTGTGAAGAAAAAATTTTTGGGATTTGAATATGCCGTTCTACTACAGTTCATCAAAAAACTAATTACTTACACCCTTTATCAACAGGACGTGCAACCCTAAGCCGTGGGATGCTTGAGATTTTTATCTAGATTTAATTACACCGCGTCAGGACTATAGCAGTTGAGGGTTGAGCCGAATAACTTTGAGGACGTTTTAGATTTTGGGATCCCCGGTTTCAGTAAAACGCTGTAAAAACAAGTTATTATAACAATGAAGATATGCAAAAAAGTTATTTTAACAGCTCGTATATACATAGTTGTCGGTGTTATAAATGTTCATTCATGAAATCACAATAAAAGTATTGTAGTCCTCCTAGAAATACGAGTATGTGTTCTACTTCTTCAAGTAGTCTCAAGTAATTCTAAAAGTCAAAAGTCCTCGAACTATTAAAGGTCGACTGTCTAGAATCTGTTTATTATTTGGGATATTTTTTTTTATGGTATTAGGTACATGTCATCCATATTCAACAATGTCGCTTCATTACAAAAATTAATATGTTGTGTTTAACTTCCACATTGATTATACCACCATCAAAATAGAAAAAAGCAAAACGAGAAATTTTCTGTTTTGCAATCATAAAAATATGCTAAGTAGTTCATTCTTCGATTAATAAGTTTTCAGATAACAGAAGTGCCAGTAAAACCTAGCCTTCGTCTGTGATGTAATAAATGATGTAATAAATTTCACTCGTAATTTGCGCACACGAGACCATAACCGCGACTTTATATTTATCCTCTAGTTTAAGTCATGGTCGAATGGAAATAACAAGTATATATATTGAAAAATATACTTATATAGTAAATGTATTATGCTCTAGGAGTCTACCGCGACGTTTACCGTTGTCTTCTTATGCTGTAAAAAACTTTCAATGACAAGAAATACATATTTTATTATCGTATAGGTTACAACTCCAGGGTAAAAGAATTACAATAATCCTCAAGTTTAAGTCCTTATTTGTGTACCACACAGAAAAAAGTTAACAGACTTGGTAGTTTTTTGTATACAATAGCATATCATTACTAAATAAGTATACATATGTACACTATATGTAGGCAATGTGACCTAATAATAAGCAGTAACTGCTGTCACTAGGAATCTGATATAATGAAACAAATAGAATCAGCATTAGTTAATAACAACCATACAGACCTTGGTACGTATGAAAACTAACTTGATACAGCTGCTGATCTACGAGTACCTACTAGCCATCATCTGGTTACCAAATTGATCTACTTTTTCCAGAATACAAAGCAAGGACGTTTGCTTAAAAACTGTAGGTACAGATTTTGCGTGTCGCCAGAAGATTTCTAAAAGAAAAGTAAATATTAAATTTATCCATGAGACGAAACGAAGGAAAAGTAATCATAATGATTAAGGGTCAAATTGGGATAGGATTATTTCCC
>DWEC01002785.1:0-11289 GCA_018245735.1 Microceris miodesmiata
GTGTTTACACAATGTATTATTACCGATAATTGTAAATGAGCTAATAGAACCTATGAACATCCAAATTGACTGCGGATTTCTAAATAAATCTCGTCTCAAGGAATTTATTTATTTTTATTTATACTCTTTATTTGTATACCAGTAAACAAAATAACCTAATATATGACACAAAAGGTTCTAAATGCTAGGCATACAAAAGGCGGCCATATTGCTATCAGAGCGATCTCTTCCAGGCAATCTTTAGATAGAAGAGATGTAAATTATTAGGAGGGGTAGAGGGTTGGTTTCGATTCCACGTGTTTTTTGGCACAGAACAAAGTAGTATCGTCAATAACGGCACGCATTCATTCCGCATTGTCAGTTGCATCGAATTGTGCACAATCAAAATATTTAGCAAGTGGCGTGATGTCTGTATGTACCTACAGCTATTCCTTTGATGTCCCATACTGTGCGATGGGAGCTGATATATTTTTCTCGCTTATCAAAAACGCTCATACTACCATACAAAGACGTTACAGCTATTTATACTAAGCCCTAACTAAGGTCGTACTTAACATTTATGTCGCAATAAGATTTTATCTAAAAGTGCAGCCTTTTGTCCAATGTTTCGTTCATGGAAGCCGCAACGTTGCACTTTTCCACCTCCACAAGGCGATTGTTAAATATGCAACGTTTTTGGTTTTCACGGCGTGCTGAATAGATACATTTTAAAAGAAAAAGTGTTCCAATTTAGTTTTCAGGAGTACCAATAAATCCTATATTTTTAAGTGCAACTGCAGACATTCTTGTATATTTGATAGAATCCTAATATTATTGTTATTATTTTGCCATAATTTTTCCTACCATACTCTATTCATTCCGCTATCTTTTAGAATGTGACGTATTTGAAGTACGTATTTAATATCTGTGAGCTGCAGTCCATAAACATCTGTATGACTAGTTGCTATCTTTAAGACGTAAAGCAATAAAATAAATAAAAAAATGCCTTAAATCGTGCCGTATTGGAAAGCGAATTCCGAACCGTTCATAAATACGACTGAAGGTTAGACTATCAGTAAATATTTATTGCGCACATATAAATGATGCAGTTCTTTTGTTGCGGCCGGTGAAGGCCCCCTTAGTTTGTTTCGAACGTTTTGCTACGCCATAATCCACTTGGATCTACATGAAACGTTCTCCGGTCAGAGCAAGGGCGGGACGTCCTCTACGAAACTTGACAATTCTTCTTTGTTGTCTTTGTATAAAAGTAATTTGACTTTTTGACGAACACTATTCTCGTATTTCTCTATATGTTTCTCAAATAAAATTTCTCCAGCACCGATTTTGAGCATTTGATTTTAATCGTTAATATTAATAGTGTGATGTACTCGGATGAAAACGACAACGTAACGTCCGGGACTCTGTTGTATCGTTTCTATTAATGTGTCAGTAACTATTCGGTCCACTGACGCTGTCTTTCACCTTTCACATTAAATACTACGGGCAAGTATAACCGTTCTACCCAGACATATGACTACGTTTCTAAACAACTGTTCTAGTACAATAGACGTGTCCGCGTAATAGATATGCGTTTTATTCTACTAGTGTTGACCAGATACAGAAAACGGTAGTATCGGGTGGTTTATACTGGTTACTCGACAACCGTCCATAACAATCAACGAGCCACGGAAAATAAAACGACAGTAAAATTAAAGGAAGTTTCTCATTTAACCACGAGGGAGAATTAAATCGACTTCCATGTTGAATTTTAATGATGAAATCTTCGTCAAATAATCTCTTACTTCTCTGCTATAATCAACTTCAGACGATATTATAAAAACTAGGCTAAAAACAGTTTGAGCTAAAAATGAAAAAGGCCCTTATAACTTTTCCACTTTATTATGCATTTTCACTAATCTGAACACGTCAGTCTGTCTCTTAACATTTGTTCAAAACAATTTGGATCACGTACTGTTTTAAGTGCTTTATAGATATTCAAATTAGTTGTGGATAGTTTTCAGTCAGTTGTTGAGGACGTTAGTCGCAGTGTAACGCATTTATCCGTGCACGAAGGTTGCTTTGTGGAAAGGGCAGGACGCCCTTATGCATCGTCTGAAGGTCGTGCTCACTTATCTCCTATCGTTTCTTGCTCTCTCTTAACTGTTATAGCTGGTAATTGGTTTGATATTTACAATTGTACACTCATAAATATGTTTTCGAACGTTTCGTGTTTACACAACAGTTATTAATATCATGAAAACTCTGTACATTTTGACTTAAATTTTTTACAAAAGCTTGAAAAACCAGTCGGTTTGCCCATGTCGACGTTTAGGTCATTAATATTCATGTGTCCACCAAATTACATAAGTCGAGCCGCGCCTTTGTGGCTCGATGGCATTATGGTGTTTCTCGTGTCATTGACGTGACAACTTAAGTGATTACGCTCGGGCCTACATTTTCCTATATCTATCTATCTTTGTTATACTGCCTAGTTGTATTCCTATCACATCAACCTCGGTACCATTAATCTGTAATCTTCCAATGTGAAATGAGCGTATTGATTATTAATTATTATGTCTTGACTTAATTATTCAACTCGGCTTATGCTAATTATGCAACTCAGCTTAATTATTATACCTTCGTTTGTTGTTCTGATGAAATCATAGATGACGATTTTCACTCAACGTCTCAACTGTACGTGAATGTCTTCTCTAATATCTAGTATTATTGTTCAGCTGTGTTTATTGCTTAGTATTTTATTCATCTTCTTTAACTCTTTTACGACATTCATTCACGACTACTTAATCATGCTTCATGATTTTATTTATTTATTTATCAAGTCTTTAGGTAAACTTTCCTTTAGTTTGCTCGTTTGTGAACATTTTCTTATGTTGTCGTATGTTTGCTTATTCAATGTTTCGTGTTACGACTTTCACCTGACATTGCTTTACATCGAAAGTCAAACTCGCTATCAACATTTAGTTTGAATATCAGTTTGATTTATTGTTTCATAAGTTTTTCAACTCGTAGAAAGTTGTTGTTGTAATGTAGAGTTGGCTATAAATTTATGTGAACCTTATGACTTATTTGTATCTTAAGTTCAATCTAGACAATCGCCGGAGCGCAGTAGTTTATGAATAATTTTACCTTCATCACGATTTCATCTGCTACTACAATAAAGTCTCATCGTTTATGAATCATGTTTCGTGTTTTGAATGCTTCTTTTTTTACATCGTTTTAAAAGCTTTTCGAATATTTTTGCACGATTTCGAGGCTCTTCTCTTTTTCAGTTTATCTTTTATGGTTTTTGTATGACAGACGCTTTAAATATGTATGCACGTGGTTATTATTGAAGAAAAATATTATGTTAACAATAAATGATAGTATTGATAGGTCTGTAAAGTTAGAAATATTTGGCATTTAGGACTCTCTGCTTACTTGTTAAGGGACCCTGCGTGACGAAAGAATAATAATAATAATGTTAATAAAACTAATACAAAATAAACCTTCAAATACAATTATAATTTTAAATTTTATACCATTGTCAGATTATAATAAATTTTATAAAACTATTTACGTACTGTTTTATATAAAAATGTACGTATATTTATTTAAATTAAAACATTATTCAAGCAATAACGTCAATTAAAGGTAGTCTATATGTTACATGCATACTTCTCGCTCGTAAAACCCCAGACATTCGAACAATATTTTCTTTCATTTATCCGCAAACAATTTCGTATATACATATGTAAATATGCAAAACATATACATATGCAGTATACTTGAAATATAGTTTTTCATTTTGAAATGGTTAGCGGTACCACGAACAGAGCGAGAACACGCTTGGGTACATTTTAATCAAGTCCCGGGGTCCCAAGCGAAACGGCACCCGCATTCGGCCATAATCCCCTCCGTGCTCGAACACCATAGATCTGTTTTTAATGACGGCTCGAGAGATAGTGCGCTACGCGGCGATCTGTCGATTTATTGCCGAACAGAATACAAATGAGCAACGGGTTCTCGGATGGCTCTTAATATTGCGAACTTGGAGGCTCGACGCGCCGTTGTTTATTGCCTCGTAAAGCGAGCTCGTGCCGCGAACGGGAATAACTTAGTATTAAGTTACAATTTCTTTGTCACAGCCGCGGTGGTGCCCGCTCTGTTCTCCCTGTGGCTGGCTTTCTTGTACCGTTCATATTGTCGAAGCTGATGTATGTTTGTCGCTTGTTTATATGTTGTGTCGAGGGTCGGCGATAATTTTGAGATGAAAGTTGTGCGTTTAGGTATTAATAGTAGTAACTTGTGATAATACACAAGTAGTTGTAGTCTAGTGGTTTAGAACATTGCCTCCCATTCCAGGGTTTTTAGGTTTATATCCTGACGCGCACATCTTTACAGAAATAATTACACTTTGTGGTGTAACATAATTTGTTGTAATTTCGAAGGATAACATTGTGAAGAGATTTGTGTTCTTCAGAGTTTCCTGTCTGCAAACTTTGCAAACTCATACTTGGCAAGCCTGACAGACTACGCCTTGTAACTTTTTCCGAAAGGAGATTCGTGTCTAACAGTGGAGTTATAAAATATGACTGTATGAAGACAATGAATAATAATAGCTGAATGATTTATCATTTTTTACTGATTCTATTCTTACTCCCTTTGGAATCCAGAACTATATACCTATTTGATCGAATAACTTCGAATTAATTGCATAGATACAAATTATCTAATTCATTGGACACATTTCGTTGCCTTGTTTTGTTTAATGTTACGTAATTGTGATAAAGGTAGTATTAAAAACGAACGACTGTTAGGCTGACGTAATTACGTTTACAATAACCCCCTCTTCCGGTGGCAGCCGGATCTCATGTGCTTCGTTGTTACGAAACGTAACATAATTTCGATTGAGGTAGGACTCTTGTGCAACATCCGCCCCAGTAGCGCCGCCACTTTCACCGATTTCCACCGCGAAACTAATGGCTTCGATCAAATATATTTCACTCGTGATAAGTCTTAATGTAGTAGTAATGACAATATTTTGTAGCTGCTCTCTTTGAAATCTCCTATTTAACCGACGTTTGTGGGTACAAAATCGTAGCTGAATAACTAAAGTAAGCTAACAATAAAATAATTAACAAAAAAAATCCATATCATTCAAAATATATTATAGGTACCTACTAGCATGCAAAAGTTGATAGGACCTTTTTTTTTTCCTACACACACATTTTTTTGCAAGATTGATATATATTTGACATATTGATAATTTTGATATACAATTTTGTACTAGTCATATTTTCTATCTCTTATGTAACAAAAGTGATATGGTACCTTATCTCGTCCAATTGGGTGAAACGAGTCGTTACATTTTTTATAACTATTTACTTGATGTGATAACTGAGATGTTGTAGTTATAAAACTGGCTTTATACGTCGTAAAATGAACAACATCAACGTTCATTATAGATGACACTTGGCGAAAGTTTTTCCAAATGCCATATTAAGGTCGGCCCTTGAATATTTTTGCTTAAAACCAGTCTTATTGAGTGCGTTTGACGTGAATTGACACTAATGCCTCGATACAATAGTCATGAATTATAGGTAACACCAACAAATACTTTTAAATGGCTTGGCGGTCAATTTAAATTATTCCATGTAATTAACTCACTTGTCAGTTTTTAGTATTTACTTTCAATTCACTGGAAATTGTATTTACGAGTTTTATACCTCTATTTACTTTAATTTGTCCTCGTTTCATTTATCTTTCCATGTTCTTTGGTCTTTTAATGATCCTATATATATTAATATATTATACTTTTCGAAACAGAACTATGTTCATTAAATGTAGTTAGATAAATGAGAATAAGTAAGAAGATAGTTCTATAAGATCATTAAGTGTAGTTAGAATGTTTATTTGCAATATTGACGTATCGAATGTTTTGCCGACTAGAGTCGAGGATTGAGTTGCGTTGCGAGAAGTGGCAGTAGAATCCGATAGCGTTGGAAACACGATTGCAATCGCCGGACGCGTTGGTGCAGGCTATAGACAAGCATTCAGCGCGCAGTGAAAGTGTCGCTCGGAGCGAATCCGATCAGAATTGCGCTAGGTCTCGATCGGACGTGCCCAGTTTACTCGCGGCCCGCTCGTAACGGGCAGTTCTGATCGAGAAATTAATCATCGAAGTCATATCGAATGCTCGTAAATAGCTTTCAAATGCTTCCATTATATTGCTTTCAGGGATGATAACAAAGCGATCTAGTACTTTTATCATTCGGTTCTGGAACCGAAATAAAACGATAAAAAATTCTAATTTTCCAAAAATAATTTAATGCGCGATGATTGTAGTAGCATGTTCCAATCAAAATATCGTTAGTTTTTGTTTTAGTGTATTGTATTAATCATTGTTTTGTAATAATCCAATCTTTTTCATATTGTAGGACTACCGAGCATTTTATTATCCTTACACACTCGATTGTAATGTTTTGTGTGATAAAGCGTTACATTGCAATTGGTCGTTTGTGACATGAAAAACTCGGTGGATGTTATTCACTCTCGTTATGACGGTTCTACTTTGTTGTGATGGTTTCATCATTGATGATTCGTGAGATTTCACTTGAATATCATACACATTTATAAAGTTTTCTGTATATTATGCAAGAAGTGTCTATTTATGTTTTTAGAATGTAGAGTTACGTTTTATGAGAACTGAACGGAAAATGATAGATGACGCCCATCGAAAACCGATGTGCTCTAAAATATGTTTCAACTGGACTCGAAAATCACCAAGCAATCTTCGCCTTTCATAGATTGTGTTACGTAAGGCGAAGTAACGTTATGTAGGATTAGATTTGCGATCACTTATAAGGCCAGTGAAAGTTTGCTTGACGCGACGCCACTCAAAATCACGTCAAATTGCGAGCCGACTCGTCGGCGTCGCCTAGTGATGCGCGCTTTACTCAGTATTTCTGCGGATAAAATATATTATTAGGTTTTTATTATGTTTTATCGCTGTGACACATTAAGTGAACTCTATTATCTAAAGATCATTACTCTCCGTCATTTCGTCATTGACATTATTACAGTATTCAAACTATTCATTTAATATTATATTACATATATAACGTAGATAATAACCAAAATCAATATTAGTCAAAAGCAGAGGTAGCTCGGTGACACACTACAGCTTTCTACACGTGGCAAGTATCTCTCACATTTAGATGTTGTGTGCGTTTCTAACGAAGTATGACAAGATATAATAATGAAAGGAAACAGCGTAAGAACATCTTCAAGCCCAAGATTTCGCAAGCGTCTTCTTTTTATCTCTAATCTATGGCCTTGACACGTCCTATCTTTGAAAGACCCGTGTTCAATGTAAGAACGGTAAAAGGGTTGACGAGGTTACAATAATTCCTCCAAAGGAATACGGGATACGATGGAATACGGAATAGGGAAAGGGAATATTTCAAAGGAATACGGGTCACACTAGTAAATAATCCGATTGTATATAATTAAATCATACGTATCAGTCATTGAGTACATCCACAGATTATACTCCATAGAAACATATATACGTACTGATTCAGAGGTACCGTGAATAAGGTATGCTTTTAACAGTCATATTGACTAAGGCCTAGTTAAAAATGTATGTTTCATTATTTTAATAAGTAACCCACAGTCATGCCTATTATAAATTGATTATTTATTTTTGTGTATATATCTAGATATCCAGCATATAAAAAAAAATCATTAACCATATCAATAACTATCATATTCTCAGATATCGCACTGAAAAAGAAATAGTCTAAAAGCTGCTATAAATAGAAAATATTTACAGTAGTCGACGGCGCGGGCACTCGCCGCGAACATGTTGTCAATATGTACGACAATAACAAGAAAGTCAAAACAGAACGTTGGTATAATAAACAAACATTTGTACAGAGAAATTGCATTAGTGGACGATCGTAAGTGCTATGTTGCCGCTTCAACTATGCTATTGTGTAAGGTACTTGTATCACACGCTTCGAATAACGAGTTGTGGACTTGATATTTTGGTGGTAGTTTGTACCCGTTTAACTTTCGAACCGAGCTCTTTATTTTTCTCAGTGATCATTGTCAAAACGATTCATGTGTTTTTATTATTTTCAACAAAATTTAAAAGATCTCGTATTACTTCACTTAGAGTATTCACGTTGATTGTATATCTGTTATTATAGGAATGGAAGCACAAAGTAATGTAAAAGACTTTACATTACTGTCTTTACTTACTGTTACTTACTTTACTTACTATAACTTGTTTTACTTACTTACTATTACTTACTTTATATTCTGTTACTAACCTTACTTTAGTTACGATTACTTTTAATTGATTAAAGTTAATATATGGTCAGTTTTAAACCCTACTCATTATTGAGCATTAAAAATAAATTTCTAACTTTCATGATTCACCATTTATGTTCGCCGTCACTCGTTTGCCAGCGCGCTGTGAGCGAATCGAAAGGAATGAAATGAAAAGTAGACTGCGTTAACAGAACTAATAAACGTGCAAACACGAACGATTAGCAAGTTTCCACATTGGCGGCGGTGTTTTCGTATGGCAACAGTAAACAGGAAGTGGATTTACATTGTGTTCTGTGTTATTTTACCCACTCTATTTAAAAGATGTGAAATAATTTATCGACTTTCATATTTATCTACTCTCGAAACACAAAACTGAATCTCGCAACCATTAATAATAAATATCCCTTAACAAGTTTATTTTACGCCAGTTCTATGCTTCTAAAGCATTCACTTCTAGATACTCTAAATCAACTTTCTATTTTGCGGTCTGAGTAGCGATTCGAGTCGACATCTGATCCATTCGTTATAGAGTAGTCCCAAATCCATTGACGAAACAGAGTTCGGATTTACGTGCGCGATTGTCATTTGATATTGCCAACTCCCGTCAACCTTTTCAGACGGATTGGATTATAGGCTTTGCCCTTGCCCAATCCGTATTAGCAATCGTGTTTCGTAACTTTGTCATAAAATTGGTTACATTGCTCGATTTGCACAAAGCGATCGGTCGTCTGCAGCCACTGAAAGGCCGTTCTATAACCAATTTCGCTTACGAAAATCGCCCAAATGGTACTCGTAAATCATTTTACGCAAGCGACCGCAGGATCTTGTAACGCCTAACTCGTTGCTGTATTATTTTCCATATAAGGTTTTTCGATTATCTATAAATTGATCGCAATGGAAACCCTGCTTGCTCTGCCGGCTCGTTATTAAGATGCTGCAACGCATCCCCGATTGCTTTATGCGTACTTAGAAGATTGTTTGCGCACTAAATCATCCCCGTGTTTCATTGCTTTTATAGATTTATGCAAATTGGAAGCCCTTGTTGGCGATGTACACGGGGAATTTTCACTCGCATGAGATTAGCTCGTCTTTTTTCCATATTATGTATATCCTTACGATTGTGTTATGAGTTGTTGCGGCTTTGAGTATACATTGGCGTGCATCATGCGTGGATTATGTGTGGTAAAGATGTTGTCAAGTCGAAATTTCAACGCAAATTAAAAATGTAAATTTCTTTGATTTGATTGATAGTAGGCGAGGAAACCACATTCAAAGAAGGATTTTATTGAAGCAATTATTGTAGCGGATGTAAAAACCTGGTTAGAGTGTAAATTGAACGTAGAAGCACCGTTGAAAGTTATATTACATAAACAAAGTGAAATCCCCAATCGGCGCTCAGAGCAATAAGAAATATAGCTAAATGACTGAAACTGTACACCCGGAACGGATAGAGTTCTGTAAAAAGAATAAGAGTTACTTCGGTAATGTGGCGAAGAAAGTTTATTTTTGCTTAGATAAATATGCTTGTGATATGTTGCTCGTCATAACTTGAAGGGGGACATCAAAGCTATGTTACCAACAAGATAAATGTTGAACGCTTGAATAACATTCTTTTTCAGGCAGTAATATTCATATATTAGTGGTGTTAATGAAATTCCATCAGTTCTATTGTATAACCCTATGTTATTCAGCGGTGTGGGTACTCAATTGTAAGAAATTTTGAGACTTGTAAATGCCGCAAAATTTATTAATTTCTATAAGCGCCACGCACATGACCTCCGGTCACGATTATTAATGATGTATATAACGTTGCTGATCGCTTACGCAACACAAAGTAGCCTATGAACGTCGGGATAGTACCTCTCGTAACTTTCACCTAACATGAATCGGTAATAATCAGTCTGCCTGTAATAACCATCATAACTCGCAATAAACTCCCGCGTTGCAACGCATCTACGAGAGAGCGAGAGTGGATCATACAGAATTAATTTGGTTCGAGCACGCGACGGCTTGGCAAAGGTCGACGAAACGGCTGATCACTTTCTTGTGATACGCGGTGTGATTCCGCGCTATGCCAACGTATTGTCGATGTCTTCGATTCTACTCACACACAAAGTGGAGACAAATTGGGATTCAGCAAGCTGCATCGTGCCCTGGTTTGAAAGC
This sequence comes from Microceris miodesmiata, assembly GCA_018245735.1. Classification (NCBI taxonomy): domain Eukaryota; kingdom Metazoa; phylum Arthropoda; class Insecta; order Lepidoptera; family Hesperiidae; genus Microceris; species Microceris miodesmiata. The sequence continues at coordinate 10,483 of DWEC01002785.1, forward strand.
AGTAAAAAAGGGAGAGTCATTGGATTTTACATTTACACGGAATCTATTGCCAAAAGCTATGTTTTTGACGAGAACTCGGTATTATGCATCAATTTTGGGGTATTAAATGAACCAAAATTTAATTCACATCCATTTTTTTTATAAAGACCAAATGGTTTGGAGAACGCCAAGCAGTGTATTAAATTAGGGATGTACAAAACGTGTTAAGCCGGAGAATTATTCAACCAGGCCATGGCTAAGCCGTTCGATGAGATCACTGCGCTTGCGAAAGAGATCTCAGTTATTTACATTTCCTGCGTTCATAATCGTTATAGCCATTAGCATATATCACTGTAACTTTTCGAGATCCAAGTGAAGGTGTTAATCAAATTATACCTTTATCCTCAGTTCGGAAATATTTCGCTTTCCCGTTTGCTGAAACGTACAATTGTGTAATCTCGTCCTTCATTGCCGTCATCGAGACCGAATTCTCTTCCGACATTCACGCTCTTTATAACCTTACCATATTCAAGGCGAACGTTAATAGCCACTTTCTTGGCAAACGTGCTCCATCCTTGACCTGTTCTATTATACACTTTTCACAAGTGCGATTTAGGTCAACCGCGGAGTCAAGATTTTCACATTTTTGCTCAATTTAAATTTTTAAAATCGTCCACCGAAGAGATGGCGTTTTCAATTAATTTTTTTTACGAAATGTCTAATTTTACTTGAGCTTGACAAATATGAGATAACTGTAATAGATTTGCTTTTTGTTTTCATAAAGATAAGTTCAATTGTTTTTAATTAACACATTGTATAATTTAAGAT
>DWEC01002786.1:0-11288 GCA_018245735.1 Microceris miodesmiata
CACATCACACCACATTTACTACAAAATATATAATAATGATCATAATCGATAAGAGTACATGACAAAGTGGGCACAACACTAACGTTATCGCGTCATCGATTAAAACATTTTGATTAGCTTTCAACTTACGAGCAATGTCATAATCTGTAATCTGTACCAAATGTCTTAACCGCCATTAGACGGGCAGTAACAACCAGTCATTCTGGCTCGCTGCAGTTTAGAAATTAAATTCCATACATTAGACGCTTAATATGTTACTAGATAGCTGTAACACAATGATACGCGATGCCACCCCAGTCAGGTGACTGTGCAGGATTGTCGATAATAATCTAAGATCGCCGCATCGATATGTCAACCAATAGCGGATACTCGACATCCCTATAGATGTTGTGAGCTTGACGAAAAATTTAATGAATTGTGACCAATAGTGACGTGTGAAAAGGATATCGACTGTGGACATTCTAATGAAATCTAATGGAAGAAAAGTCGAGATACGATCTGACGGAGTCATAGTTTATAATCCTTTTGATAGAGCTATAATTCTGTTCGATTACGAAGTAGTGCGAATGGAACTTTGATTACTCGCAGTCTTTGAAATAGATAATTTAATATACTTGTAATATTTTTATTGACTAACATATTAATAATAATATTGTTTGCTTAAAATTAATATTTTATTCGGTGAATAAGCCCAGCATACTTATCATAATCATCAACAGCGCGTATCATTCTTCTGCTGGGCAGACGCCTCCTCGCAAAATGAGAAGGGTTAAGGCCAAAGCTTGCCACGCTGGCTAAATTTGAGTTGACAGACCTCACACGGCTCATTGAGCATTATAGAGAACTTTACGGTGTGTGGATTTCTTCACTTTACATCCCTGTATCATTATAGAAAGTGTTCTCAAAGTGAGAAATAAATCAAAATCTTTAAATTAAAGAATGCGTGCTACGATTTGAATTCTAGACTACCGGAGTGTATAGAAACTAGTTTATTTCTGTAAGTATATGTTATATGGACAAGATTTTCGTCATCATCAAAACTTGTACACGCGAAAGTTCATATGTAAGGAATCTGCGACCTCTTTTAATCTAGACGTTGATACCAATAAATATGTCGTGTCGTCACATGTAAGTGGCTCCATAAATCCTTTTTCATAATGACAGCGGATATTTTGATGCAACCACCAAACAGAGTTACCGTATATGGTACACAATGAATGTATATATTCTGAATGCTTAGTACATTAAAATGAATGTGCATTATTATAAAGGATTATGAGAAAAACTTTTCCATAGTCCGCGACTGACTGTCAATAAGATAAAATATGGGACATAATAAAAAAATCCCAACTTTTGTGGTGTTATATTCCATAAATATTGTAAGAAAGTTTCAGAAATTCAAATTAAATCATTTGTATTTATAAAAATATGGATGTATTTGTTCTTGTATAGACCTTCCTCTGTATTATAATGTACCTTTCGCACATTCCGGTATAATGACAGGGCATACCAAACGTGGATTTATCCACGAAAAACCGGATGACTAGATAAATTATTGATATAGAAAAATGTTATGGTTTTTCTATTATTTTCGTGAATGTTTAAATACATAATTTTAATTTACTTTTCTCTTTACCCAATTTCGAATCTAAGTTACCTCTTCATGAACTCCCATTGATACGCCAGTAAGGTCATACCGGAAAACCGGTCTATACAGCTTTACATAACTCAACAAAGTTCAATTCACTACTTTATGAAGAACTCTAAACATATAAGAATAGGCTATATTTGATTATCCTACCCTCCTTTTAGCAAATTTATTAGGGTCTGTACAATTGCTCCTTGATCCTTCCTATTTTCGCTGTTCCGAATACCAAGACTGTTACAAAACATTCTTTTTTCAAATTTTGTCTTCAAAGAACTCTTCAAATCTCTTTATTAAACATTCCTATCTGTGAAGTAAAATATATTTCTCTTGTTATAAAAATAATTACAAGATTAGGACCGGAATAAACACTTGTGTGTTTATTATTTCCTAGCAATTACCCCTGTCTTCGTTCACGTCGTACATCTGTAAATAAAAGTGAGTTCGTTGAGTGGATATATTCATATGAATCATCTGAATCATCATTCAGCTAGTTTATCTTTGAGTGGAAACAAATTGCTCTTTGAAAACTTAAATTTCGTTTATATGTATGGATGAAAAAATAATGAGCGTAGATGAGAGATGCATTCAGTCGTATAACCCTATTTTCCAGAGAGACAGCCTACATATTTCCGGAACTAAAGAACGCTTAGTTACTCCTCGAACTGCCTTTAGGAATGTCATTAGCATTATTATAAAAGTTATTCCAAATAAACATACAAAATATTGTCATACAACTATGTTAATTGACTCGAATCCAATGACCATGTTACAAACATGCTTGCAATTGAATAAACACATACAGCAGATTTAAAAATCTACAATTACACAAGCTTGAACGTGAAAAACAGCGTGGAATCAATTGTTTTGTGATTTGTTCGAGCGGATTGTGGAAATAATTAGTGACCCTTTAAAAATACTCATTTGAAACGCGTGATAAATATTTACGAGTTATTGTTCTCGGATCGTAGAACAGTGTTAGGTGGATACGTGCGGGTTTCAAAATGAAAAAATGTATAATAATACAAAAACAACAGGTAACATAGGGTACTTCCGCACACGGTTTACATTTCGAATGTAATGAGTATATACTTACGTATGTATTTCTAATTTTTTTTAACTACTTTTTAAATACATTAGTCTATGATATATTGCACGTAAATGAGACATCTATCATCATCAGCATCAGCCTATTTCAGTCCACTGCTGGACATAGGCCTCCCCAAATGAGCGCCATGTCCTGCGACAAGCCGAGACTTATACTTACTAATAAAGAAATGTTATTTTATAATTCCAAAACAAAAGATTTTCAATGAGTGTATATAAATGTATAAACCGTACATATAACGAAATTGCCACTTTTAAAATTGTTGTGTTTATTGTGGGTAATTTTCGCAACGACTGACCCGATTTCGACAGGACTTTTACTGGCAGATAGCTGATGTTATAAGGAGTAACTTAGGCTTTTATTAGGCTTCATTTTAGGAAAAGTTTTAGGGTTCCGGACAAAAAAATTAAATGCAATAAGCGCGTGCAAACAGTCGCGGACGCGATTAGTCAAGTATAAAATAGTAAATGCAACCGTTTATTTTCTATCATTCAAAATTATTATCGTTACGGGGAAAATCACAAATTATCATACTAATCTTAAACATCTTGCGTTGTAAATGCGTATAGGTTTAATAAGTTATTATTTGTATTTGGTTAGTACCTAGGTAAAATCAAAACGGATGATTTTATTTAAGAGTACCTAATGGATAAAATATAGCTCATTTTAGATACTGACTGATTCATTTCAGACTACTCAGGAATCTTTAAAACGTCGCTTTTGTGATTTGGAAGAATATTAAAAATCTATAACTATATCACACTTTATACATGAGAGATAAAACTACGTTAAATTTTATTTACTATTGATAGTACTTTGTAAGAATAAAAAAATATCACTTAGATTCTCAGGTGAATTTTAGCTTTCCGTTTTTTATCTTTGTCTTATACAATACACTTCAACACATTTGTACTACTACGTCGCTTACCGTTCAATTGGATCACTATATCAATCATCATTCACTAACAACCACTCAACAGTACTTCAACCAGGAGATAAGTGGTTACGCAACAGTTAATATATCTCAAGACGTATCCTCTCTACCCTGCCGCTCAGCGTTCTCATTGTAACAGTAACAATAATTTAATAATAACACAATATAATATTTTATTAGCCCCAGTTCGCGGTGCAATGAGTTAGTTAATTAGCAACGCGAACAATACTGTTAGTGACCTAAAGCTCGCTTACTGTGTTTACATATGTAATAAAAGTGTTTATGACGAGCATATAAACTTGACGGGTTTGCGAATTGCAATCGATATGTAGAATATAATAGATTTATAACAACTGTGTTACAAAAAATGGAAAGCGTAACATAAAAGTATTGTAACATCACGCCTGTTATCCTCGAGGTGTAGGCGTAGAAGTGTAGAACACTCCCGCATTTTACCAGTTACGTTAACCTGCCGCTATGGAATAGGTGCCATTCACCGGGCACAGATCCTAAATCCGAGCCACAACTAGAAAGTCTACTAGAATGGATAAGTTAGAAAATCTAATAGTACCTGACCCGGGATTCGAATCCAGGACAGGAATAACAAAGATATTGTTATGTAAGAACTATTGATTACCGGAAATATTTATATACGAATTACAGCTGCTTTAACCTAGAACATCCCGTCTTAACAAACGGTAGTCAGTCAATTTCAAATGATTCGTACTTCGTTAAACAGATGATCAAAAAGTGATTCATTTAAGAAGTTACAAATAAAGAATTTAACATTGAATTCGGCTAATTTGTTCAATTCCCATGGTCAATGGAATTTTGCATGGGAATTTAGGCGCTGGGGCATACTCGGACGTGCCACCTACCGCATTCACACGCTACAAATATGGAAAGTATTTGGACAGATAAAACGTAAAAAATATTCGCAAAGCCAAATAAAAGGTTGACGTGTTATGAAGAGTCTCAACCAGAGCTGGATTACAGGTATAACGTGCTTTTTATATCAAAATCTAAGAAACGAGTACATGATAGAGTCACGGCAACTCTTACTTCTCTCCCCCCACAGTTAGGAGAAAAGAGACATCACTCGTACACTGTTGAATTAATGACCAAACTAACTGCTGTAAGTTGAAAGAACAATATCAACGTATAGAACCAGATTAGAAGATTATTTCCTATGAGCAAATATCAATACTGATGTGTACGGTTTTATTAGGAGCAAAGAAACGTTCAAGAGCGTCAAATAAGGATAAAGATAATGGCCGCGAAATGCAACTATCAAAAATACAATTGCGCCTGAAATTTTTAAGATATATATTTAAAACAAAAGTTATAGGTACTGCATAAATATTGAGTGTTCTTGATAAGAGAAACAGAATCGAATAAAATACAGACATATAAAGTGTCACAAATAGCACAACTAATATGGATTGAGTGCTGTATCATATATTATTAGGCCACTACGCGGTTCATGTGTATTGAGTATGTATGTATGTGTATGTATGTATGTGTATGTGATTAAACAGCTAACATGAGAAAAATATAGGAATAAAAACTATTTCCAATATATTTAATCTGTATTGTTATCATGTTTTGTTAACTTTTGCATTGACTTATAACTCTATATACCTACTTATATTAAATTTTATATGATTTAATGGCTATAAAAAAATTACTGAGCAATAATATTAGAGCAGGAAACTGGTATAAAAAGTTTGTACTAAAATACAGCTTTTTGGATAGAAAATATTTGTAGAAAAAAAAAAGTGCACTGCCCGGGAATCGAACCCGGGTCGCAAGAATGGGAATCTTGCATGATACCACTACACCAGCAGTGCTTATTGATATCGATCACAATAAGTACCTACACATATACTGGCACGTAGTAATCTAAATAAATGACATTTTTTCATAAATATGAACCAAACGTTTTAAAAAACTAATTCTTTATACACAATGACTTGATGTTCATTCTTTCTAACAAAATTATCAAATGGGACCAGGACCTTGTGACTGTATAAATCAAGTTATTTAAATACGAATATGATTTTTTCGTATATTTTATATTGACACTAAACTAGTTGTTTATAAACAGGTACAGTTTACTAGCAGTTTTTTTTATAAACAGGTACAAAATATCCACCATAAGAAGACCCCTTAACCGATCAATTTATTTAACCCACATGGATCATCGTACAGTGGTAGACCTTGTGATATAATTACCGGACTAATTATTAACTTACAAATACTTCCACATTATTATGAAACGTGAACTGTACTGGTTGGACTACTGAATTTAAAAAAAACTTATGTACACCTCAATACCGGACAAATCATCACTTACATCCCGATATACCGTATACCAACCGGATGTCGGTACGTAAACACTCGGATCGGCGCGGGCGCAATAAAAACGCTGTAAAATTTTGATGTTTCTATTCAACATCGCCCATCACTCTCCCACTGCAACGAAATCATGTACACGTCTCGCTCTACCACGGCATGGCTCAGATTATTATCAATGCACTTTACACAAAGCAGAAGTTCAAGTCGGTCTGACATTAATGTGATTTTGAAGGTAAATTTGTAGGTTTAGTGCCCGATAAGTGCCACGGGAACGAGGTGTTAAGTGATAAAATTAATAAATGAAACTAGATTTCATCGGAGCTAGGACACTGGCTTTTTCGCATAAACACGTACTGGCAACAATCCTTAACAGAAAAGCCTTTTGTTAAAATGAATATATTTTACTGTTGAAATGAAATATCACGAGCTTAAATTATAAAGGAAATATTGTGAAGAAATCTATGTACTTTAAAGCTCTTCATGAGTCATATAATCGCTAACCTTTTCTATACTAATGTGATATATCAAAGCTTAAGGCCTACTAAAAGATGATCCACAGTGAATAGCAAAACGATAGAGGTTGATACAGTTGGAGGCCTATGTCCAGCAGTGGAGTGAAATACGCTGGTAAATAAAAGAACGATGAGTTACGGTAGAACCAACATTCAAAAAAATAAATAGCATCAAATTAAACACAATGTATGGCCTAGAGAATGTAGCAGTGAATAAATAAGACCACCAATAAGAAACCAATAAGATAACCAAATTGCTAGGCTTGCAAACCGTTGCTGAAAAATGTATTCTATAAACTTCACTCTATATCTGTTCTTGCGTACTACTCTAGTACATTCCTTAGAATGCATTCCAATTATTGACGAAAGCGGACTTGAATGATTAATTATAAATGTTCATAAATAATGATTAGGTATTAAAATATAAACGTAAACAGTAAAGTAAAACAGTAACGAGGTTTTACGATGTTTTAAGAAACTGCGCAGTAATGAAGTGAATCAGTTTTGGCAAATATCCCAAATTTTCTGCGCAGTACAACTTAGAATATGAATAACTATTCAGATCTGGAGTTTGAAGGAAAAAAAACATTATTTCCCCTATCTTATATAAGTTTAAATATAAATTGATAGTAGGTCTACAAGATTTCTCAAACCCTAATTGATATCACATATCATTTTGGTCACAGCGATTTTAATAAAACAACATTATATTCATGTAGATTTTTAAATTAACTAATACAATTTTATTAACTATTAAACTGAAAAGTACTATTACATTTAGCAAAAAATGTATAACTTATCAAAATTATATAAAGCATATTTTTCTAAACAAATGTGCGAAGTGATGAATCAAAACCTACATAATTATAATATTCAATAATTAAAGTAAAGCCACAGTTTTAAAATAACATCTCAGCGATCCGCCGCGCTCCTGAAGGCATTAAGCTTAAAAGTTGAAGATAACAATATATTGATAAATCCCAAGATTCGCTTCCCGCGCGATATAGCTCTGATGCTTATCTCATTACCAATTTCATCGGAATGTGATCGGTCAGAGCTGGCTCGATATAATTCTCACTTAATGGACCGCTAATAACCTTAAACTGTCGGCTAAAATCCCGCTCGTGTTGTTTTAAAACCGAAGAACGATAACGTAAATTATAACATTCGAGTCACGTCACGTCACTTTGATGACTTCATCCCAAATTTTTCAAACAAAAAATCGCTTTGTTCGGAAATAAATTCGAATATCGAATCCTATTTTCATATATCCTTTTCGAAATTGGACAGTGAATTGTATTTGTTTTTTTATTATAAAGAGGCTTTTATGAGTATGTAATCGAGTACGTTTGACAAGAAAATAATGTGGACATATCACAAGATACTGGAATTTTATTAAGTCGATGACATTGATTATATTGGAGAAGCCTATGTCCAACAATGAAGGGGAATAGGCCGATGATGATGATGATGATGACATTATAAGCAGATTTAATGTCACAAGAGAAGTATATGAACGGATGAAATAAAGACTTGTTTCTATTGTAATTATTGCTTCCAAGGTTTAATTAAGAGTAATTTGTGAGATGTGAATTAAGGTTTACGTTGTTTCATTTTGAGCATCATTTTATGTACCCAACGCGTGTTGCAGCTTCAGTGTGAAATCATATCAAATTAGTCATCGATGTCTTCAAGTCTATCCGATTAGTCATTGCACGGTTTTTCAAAAATGAATCAATGTTCCCGATCGTTTATTTTTAATAACACTTGATTCGTGTGAAAAAATAAACAGAATCATATACTGGAAACGATGTGAATGAACCGCGAACAGTTCGTTGTGTTCGTAATGTAAGAAACTGAACAAAAAATATAATATGTATCGTATACTCAGAAGTCTGAATGGTCTAGGCATACTATAATTTTAACCTGTAACTATTTGTGAAAATCAACCTTAAATTTTGTGTATTAAATTTTTCTTAGATAATGGGAGTGACAGACTGAAATACCTACATAATTGAGTAAATTGAAAGATTTGAATCTATTAGTGTGCTTGTAACTAATTTTTATTACTGAAAACGTTGCATCTTACATTAGTTTTACCTACATAAGAACGTATGTATGTACAAATTTGTTTCACAAATTCGTCACCAAAGAGCAAAACGACATATAACACCATACATATTTTGAACGGTCATCGACACAAAATACGTGAAACAGCAGAATCCGTGAACTGAAAAAAAAGCAGTTCGTTCAACAAGTAGTGAACACAACGTAATAACCCATACAACACAATAGTGACTCAGCCAACTCCCAGCCTAACATAAAATTAAATAAAATTAATACCACAAGCGCAAACCAACACCGTCAATTACCCAATAATACTTGTAATCGTGTCCAAATTAATAGTTACCACGTCTCTTTAAAATGTTTCTCACGAGAGACGATTGACATGATTATTAATAACGCTTCAAGGGGAGGAGCGATTGACACATTAATATACTTTAAACAAAATTGACAATAAACTCTACATGACAATTTTGAACTCTACATCTTCAATTTAAGAGAGTTTAGGAGTGTTAATGTAAGTTTGTGCGAGAGTACCGATGGTATCAGGCTCCGTGAGACCGCTTGAAGCGTCATCGCCGTCCGAGACAAAGTGATTCTGACGCGTCATAACGTCATTATTTGCGTATCATTGCCGATAGGTTCCATTTTTTTTTGGATCTTAAGTAGTTTCACGCGGCAAGAGATGGTCATTTTTGTTTCTGATGACTCTATTTTAATGGTTCTTCGTATTTTATTTACTTTGAGAAATGTATGATGCGTTGGCATATTGACTGTCTCTACTTGTCAGGATCGCTGCTCTTTACAATAAAGAGTGCGGTCGACTCATCGATAGGTATTATGTGGAGGACTATTTTTTAACACTTTAGGTACGATGAGCAATCGGAGCCAGGTGCGAATAGTCGCTTAACGTCTTTGTTGCAACTTTCAGGAACTGGGATATTACCTATGCATCAAAATATCGATTCATCAGCGCAGTAAAGAAGTACATAAATATAAAATAATTAAAAGTTATCCTTGTTTTCCTTTACCTATTTTGTTAAAAAATTATAATAAGAATATATTAAGTAATTTAATGATTCATGATGATGATGGTAATAAAAATTATTATTTTACAGTGAGTAAGCGAGTATATTTGTACTACTTTTTAATTGAATCCATTGAGTAATTTTGCTGTTAAATTTCTGTACATAAAATACAAGTAGGCGTCCATCTGAAACTTGATGTATAGACCTCCTATTTGACTAAAGTTTAGTCACTAAACTATGATTCTACTGTTGGATACAGTTGCCTTTACAGAATCAGAAAGTTTATGGACACAGTCGGACAAGTTAGCGAAGTGCGGTTCATCAGATTTTACACGCTTTAAAGAACATTATGGAGAACTAAATAGACCAGTAAGCTTATTGGTTCTGATCAAAACCAGTAAAAATGCTATCGATAGACAATATTCGTAAGTTTTGGAGATTACATCAAACAAACAAACGGACATATTGACACTGAGAAATAAATATAAAAGACGTTCTTGCGTCTAGCTAAGATGTAAATCATCAAAGCTTGATCAAAAGTCTTCAATCTCGAAGTCGAGGACAGAAAATGTTGTTTTAAAATTTTCTTTTTATGTGTAAGTTATACCATATATGTATCAGTTTAAAAAAATCCTCATAACGTGATCCGAAAAAGGTAAAACGGGGTTTGGGGGTAAATTTCTAAAAAACTGAATTCGCTTACTTTAAATAGGCATATATTTAATAAAGTAATATTGTCTTATGTCGATAAGCATGTATAATAATAATAATAAAGTAACAATTCTTGTCTAGCCATAAGTTACATGATGAACCTACATATGTATATTGGCTGCCTCGTTGGTCGGGTGGTTGCAAGCGCGACTGCTGATCCGGAAATCTTGGGTTCAAATCCCAGGTCGGGTACTATTGGATTTTTCTAATTCAGAATTTCTAGTAGTGACTCGAAGTCTGCATGTGTGCCCGGTGTATGACATTAGGCTCACCTTCTCACCATGGGACGTGAACGTAACTGATGAACCGTTTGAATGTACTACACTCCTCTGCCTACCTCTTCAGGGATGACTGGCGTGATGGTTCGATATATTGTTATTAAAAGTATGTGTTCTATCAATAGCAACATTTTATTCCGGGGTAATTATTATATAGCTATATTTCCTATATATTTTTTTATAGATAGCTTATTTAACGCAAAAAGAAATACGACAACTTTGACAATTGACAAATAGATTAGCAATAAATAATTGACACTTATCAATAATATGTTCTTAAATATGGTACTTCTTATAGAAGTGATAAGTTGATAATATAGTGGTGGTCCATTGACGAGTCGTTAAATTAAATTTATAACATTCACAGTTTGCTAATTCCCGCTGTTTATCCATTAGCGAGCGGCCCTGTCGATATCTGATTTTAATATTAAGGTCTACAAAATGCCAAAAATGACCACCTTCTGTTTTCAAATACTTTACTCTAACAAATTTTCCGCTGCGATCTCATAGATCTTGACACAGACTCATGGTCAAGCCAGTAATCAAATCCAGCAATCGTTTACTCGTCAATGAATCACTACTTTCAAGCACCTATTCGATCGGATAGCATAGGATAGGCCCCGCCCCGCCCCGCCCACCGCCCCTCCTTC
>DWEC01002787.1:0-11288 GCA_018245735.1 Microceris miodesmiata
TATTATGATTATTGATCATATAGATCTGAGCTCTATTTTTCTTGGTACATATTACGTGATGATTGATATAACTTTTTTATTTGTTAAATAATTTTAATCAAAAAGAGCACTAAATGTTAAGTGAAACCCATCACAATATAATCCTGAAAACTGCATTCAAATCGCATAAGCCGTTTCTGAGATTAGCGTGCACAAACATATAGACATACAAACAGACAAAATTAAAAAAAAAACATTGTTTTGGGTTCTGTTGCGTACATTAAGGCCCTCCATTATGAATTTTCAAAAATATTTGCCATGTACAGACAGCGATCAGTTACAGTTTTATTATATGTATAGATTTGAGTAGGTCTTAACGTATATTAACGTTAATAATAATATATTAACGTTAGTAGTAAAATAGTTAAATTAAATTCATTTATTTACACTTTATTGATGAATACAATTTCTATATGCATTCTCTACCAGGCAATCCTTGGTGAAGAGAAGAATTTGTTGCTAGCATTAAAAGCAACGGAAAGATATAATAAGAAAAAAATAAACTCTACATTTAAAAATGCCTTAATTAAAATATATTCATAATAGCTGAACTATCAAAACATCACAACTGAGTGTACATTGAAATAGTTGTTAATGCTAATATCGAGAGCATGACTATTGGAGAAACAAACTGTCGGCCGTCGTAATGTCGACTATAATGTTACTTGTAACGTGCCCATTACAAGTTGTTATGGCGTTTCATTCGGACTAATAACCGATATAATATCGACTGTTACAGTTTCCTACTATTATGCGCCCAGGGTGTAATCATCGTGGACCACACAGGCCACGGTAATTGAGACATTGGACAAATAGGTATTATTATGCGTCTAGTCGCTCTCTCATTGTACATAGTTTTACTTGCCTTTGTTGGTGCGATAGAACACACGGGTCGTTTTTTCTGTTCACTGTATGTGATAGATGATTTTATGTATATATGTACATGGTCATACATATGTACGTTGAAGTTTTAATTTATATAGGTATATGTGTTGCATTGAAGAACTGAAGACCGAGCTCACTGGCGCGCCGTTGGAGTGGCCTATGTCCACCTATGGACGGGAGTAAGCTGATGATGATGATATGCATTGGTAACATAAAAAAGTATAAATATGTACAAGGCCATATGTACGTTAAAGCTTGTAGTTTTTGAATATAAGCTTAATAGAACTGTATGAATGCTATGAATAGTGGAGTTGATTAAATACGTTTTTCTCATAAAATATCACATAAATAGTAAAGTTACATTGCGAAAAATATTTTAAACAATATTTTTTTGGGTAAACGACGCTTTTCCATTTTCAATGCAAGTAAAAACCGCATAGTGAGGACCGCAGCTGATACCGCTTACGAAACGACTTTGAGCTGGAACACAGGAACTTAATTAAATTCGTGTTATGAAATAAAGCGAGTTCAAGTACATAATTTGATTAGAGCATGATCTTGTTCTAATGCAACTAATTATCCCCAGCCGGCGTCCGAAGTTTAGTCGAAGTTTCTAGACGCATAGATAATCTTCGTAAGAATTTTACGGTTTAACTCACGGATGACGTCGGCCATTGATGCAGTTTGACGTTTAAGATAAAAGAAGATAATCCGGTAATAGTGGCAAATAGCGTCTCAATCATTAGTGTATCGTCTATCCCGTTGATGATAAACAAGGAGTGTTCTTTGATCGAATCCTTTGCTCCTGAATTAATTGTGTGCTGGAATAAAATTGTAGTACCTAGATAGTTGTGAAATTCGTTTGTCCTTCTTTTTCAGTTTGCGATTTTAATGGAAATTTATATTAAATTTAATATATTAATGAATTGCTAGTCTCCAAATTCCAAATTTCAATGGAAAATGTCTAGAAATATATAATAGATTCATACAAATAGTCTAGATGTTGCTTTTGGACGGACTTTTATAAACACACTAATGTTATGGAGCCATTTCTTAAAAATCGAATAAGTACTTGTCACGTATGAAAATTCTAATAAAACGGTTCTCTTATAAAGTTTTACTTAAACTGAATTTAGAATATTTTCGCTCTAAAATTCTACGTAGTTAGTGATTATATTTGCTTAGTTAGTACATCTACATGTTTATGGGAACGGAATGACGAAATAATGTACATATGTGCATACGTAAGGACGACATGTGATGTAGTTATAGTTAAAATGACGCATGGGCGTCGCGATCAAAGTTTTCAGTATTTTGAATATGATACCGCGCCTTCTATATGTGTCACTGGCGCCTCTTTTTGATGCCTCGAATTAATTGGGACATCCTACGTGATTAATCGCTGACGAATACTCATTCATTGGTCTTGTGGCGATATTGGATTTTTCTAATTTAGTTAATCTTAATTCTTCTCGTAGAAATTTCTAGTATCTCTGGCTCGGAGACTGGGTCTGTGCCCGATGTATGGCAGACTCACCACCTATTCCATGTGGGACGTAAACTTACCTGGTGAAACGTGGGAGGATACTACACTCCTGCGCCTTCCCTCTTGAGGATTAGAGGCGTAATGTTATATTTGTTGTTGCTTCCGACCATTTTTAATGTCCAAAAAGAATTTTATAGATACTGTCCGCGGAACTTATTTTGTAGACTATACGCGTGTGTGTGGTTATATCGTATTATATCCATACCTACCTATGTTTTTTATTTAAGGAAACTAGACATATATACCAAGGGTATGTTTTTAATATGTTTTAGTAATAGGACAGGGCGCGATGGCGCTCTTTGGGGGAAGCCTATGTCCAGCGGTGGACTGAAAGAGACAGATGACGACGACGACAACATCGACGATCGTTTAGTATTACTAATCATCATCATCGTCATCTCTTCTGTCAGTTCACTGTTGGCAATATATCTCCTCTTAGAATGAGAAGGGTTAAACCATGAAGCGTGGAGTTAGGTTTTTTTATTTATAAAAGCTACAATTCAAATGTCATTATTACGTGTCAATTACATAATACTTTAAATAAGTTTGGTGGTCTCTGCCTACCCCGTAACGGGTTGAGGTGATGATATAATGATACCAGTGCTCTATATAACCTTATACGGTTATAAAGCACTATATACCTACAAAGTGTGTCTTGTTTGTTATTATTTAACATTTCTGAATTCTGCGGTTTCCAATGAATTCATAGCCGGTAGGTATTTACAATAATGCAGTAATATTCATGCTTATTTTTAGCGGTTCGCTTTAACAGTCCTTAAATGGCAAATTCGTTGTATCTAATGCGTTACCGCAATAGGAATTCTGTTCTCGCAAACTGTGCGTGTTTAGTACTAAATACGAGATTAAATGATTCATGAATAACATTCGTATAATTGAGATGAGTTTTATGGGGACACGACTATTTCAGTGCAGGCCACGTAATGTTACGTGAACCCATGAGTCAGTTCTGTGGCGGTAATACTATTATTATTTTGAACCATGAACTCTTGGGTGGATTTTATTTTTGTTTTTCCATTATGTATATATTTATGATGGTATTTTTGCTTTGTGCTGATATATTATTATTGTCATTGCGTTATACTGACTCTATGTCATATTTTGTGCTACATATGCACATAAAATGCAATATGCAATATGTAACATAAAAAACGTAATATCACGCCTGTAATCCCCAAAGAGGTAGGCAGAGGCACTCCTCTGCCTACCTCTTCACTAAGTACTTCATTAAGTGCGCTCCCACATTTCACCATTTATTGTTATGGTTTGTATGTAAAACCCACAATTTTCTAAAAGCGATACTATTATAAAAAATATTATTATCATCACGCCAGCTTATTTACAAAGTAGGTAGAGAGCGACGAGTATGTAATATGTCTATTCTATCACACTTGATGTGATTATATGTATATATATTTATCAGTCATCGTACACGCCGGTTTCAGATATTAAGATAATTCAATTCAAAGGACTTCACGGAAAGTGCGTAGACAGTTCCATTCCAAATACAAGCTGTAGGTACTAAATATTAGCAATAAATTGTACCGTTTATAGACAAGCGGGTAATAAGTATGAACTTTGTCGTATATATCATGTAAATTGCCTTAATTTTGATTAATATAAATCTCTAGTCTTTATGTATAAAGTTTATCGAGACTAATGTATGCGACCGCAGTCGTTTCTGAAGGCTTACGGGAATATTTCGTGATTTCACGAAACTTTGCCGACGTAAACAAATGTAAAAACAGCCCGTTATGTGTCTCTGAACTTCTATAATCATACTAATATCAGTGTAACTTTGTTTGTCTGTCTGTCTTTTAAGTTTTCACGTGTAAGTAGATTGATTGATTGGGATCAAATGTATGGCGGCTAATTGATATCATTTTCAAATTATCAGACCGCTTCAGCCGCTAGTCATGTTTTCTATTCCCACCCGGGACAAATATTTGTTTGACGACAAAAGTATCTGTCATATATCTAGGTGTAAAATCACTGTCTGATTATTATAACACGGGTTCGGCCTGTTTTGGGGTCGGTTGAGTGTGTAAGAAAATGTCCCAAATTATATACTTACATATATGTAAAAAACCTTCCTCCACGGATACCTTTAACCATACATAGTGTTAGCTAACTGTTACCCTGGACCGTTAGCTCCACGGGTTCGCCGATAATATTAAGTTGCGTAACTCATCGCTACATTTGTGAATATATAAACGGTTCGCGTGTTCGTTTTGAGCGCCAAAAGAGTTGTGGGGTTTATTAATTAGAGTTTTTATAGGGGTTCGCGAGGTGCTCGCAAAGCGCGCTCTCCAATTAACTCAGTGCGTCAATACACAGGTGTTCGACGACACGAACATAGCGCTTGTACCACCTCCGTGTGTTTCGCTAGGGTTGATTATTTGAAATATTAAAATATTTGAAATGTCGTAGAATTGTTTTATTAGGGAGATTAAATGTAGAGTCTGTTAGGACTCTCTGACCTTCGTGTTACTCGCTAGGACAGATTAATATCAAAACATTTGAGATATTGCAGATTTCGCTTATTAAACAACTAAAGAATGTAGACTCTGTTAGGGCTGTAACTGTAGAGATTTCTGTCATTCCGTGCTGTCTGCCTATCTTGTTAGGCACCTGGCATTATGATATAGTAATAACAATAAATTATATCAGCCGTCTGCTTAGCGTAAGACAAGCCCACTTGACGCTTACTTCTGGATTTGATGGAGATGGAGATGTGCATGATGGAGATGAGATGGAGATGTGCATGTGTGGAGATGTCCCCAGATGTTATTATTAGATATCATTATCACGGGGGAGATGGAAATATCCAATACCGATGTGCATGTATGAAGGATCGATGAGTGTGGAAGAACCACGGCAGGTCTGCAAGTATTGAGATATTTGGTGCTCCACGCTCTGTGCCTGCTCCATAAGAGACTTAGCATGAAGATATCTTTGTATATACATATATTTTATAATTATTACTTTGTAGCAACCCTCTTAGTGGGCGCTAGGCACTTTCTTAATTCATATCGGCGCGTAGACGCCGCGCTCTCGGAGCCTCGGGCCGTGCTACCGACACGCGGCAATAATTCCTGCTCTACATTGAAACTCGCCGCTGTTCGTTTTGTACGCATGTTATATTTGCATATCTTCTTCATTGTCTACGAGAACAATTAATTGATTAGAGTAATACAATATTACTTGTGAATAATACCGGCGCGTATGATTATTTCTCGTTTTTGTTATGTATTCACGCCAGGTACTTTACGGGGTTGATTAATAGCATTAAGTGCCAAGTATCTACGAGTACATCCTTACATATTTGACATGCTTTCAATTTTATAACTCTGTAATCTCGTTTTACCGACTCAGTAATTTACTGGCCATTTTTTGCACACCTTTATCGTTTCACTGTTGGACATGGATCACTAGCTACTTCATCAATATCTTCATCAGTCTATTCCTGTCCACAGCTGGACATAGGCCTCTCAAATAGCATGCCATTGAGCTCGATCTTCAGCTCTTCGCATTCAACCACTATTTGCTAATGTAGAATAATTTCTTCAACAAATAATTTATTGTTATTGTTGTTATTTATTTATTAATAATTAATAATCAGTGTTGCATCGTATGGCCGTTGGTCAGTTTGCACACTATAAACAAAACCTCGATGACTAGCGAACGATAAAGCAGTAATTTATGCTGGGAATATATTCACCGGCGTTAAAATACCAGTCTGTTTATGTAGAATCATAAAAGCTATTAATAGTGTCGTGAAATCCTTTCCGTGTAACATGTGTATATTACGTCTTCGCATCGTATAATAAATACCTACCTACGCTTAAATTAATGTCTGGCACTACCTTTATATAACGTACACTATTATAAATAAAAGTTACAAGTACATGTATTGTGGTATCGTTTGTTTTAAAGCCTCTCTTTCGGTAATAAGTATGTACATGTATTGTAGTATCATTCTTTTGTTTTAAGCATTTCCTTTCGGTATATCTGTTCATAACCTTTGCCCTTATGGTGACTCAAATTGCATGGGAACCTCCCGCCTTCCCACCCTTATCTCCGTTGTATCAAGATGTCACCTATTATCTCAGTTTCAACCACTTTGGTTGCATGTAACGCACCGTATGTAACGACGTGTTGTTCCTACCATGATGGATGCGTGCTCGCCGCGTGCGAGGTCGCTGCGGATGTGTCGGGACTATGCCTATCGGTATCTACCACATCTAGTTACCATATCACCACTCATTGTAACATTTGAACAGATCGAACATCGAAATGATCATCGAGATATGATTATTTATTAACGCTCGATACTAAGATTATTATGAGTCGCTGTTTGATACGATATATTACTCGGAAGGACGACAAAACAGAAGGAGTGTGTGCACAATTAAAATAAATGTCGTAATTAATTTGCAACGAAACGATTACGCTGTTTATGTATACGCGCTTTATGCTCAATACGTCGTGAAGCCGGCGTTATGGTCATGTAAATTTGACACTTTATGAGCTACAAAGTTTTAAGGCTGGCGGAATTGTGTGTTTATGTATCGACGTTACTGGCCGTGGATTATGTGTATTGTGAAATTTAAAATATTCGCAGCCCGTTGTCAGATTAATAACTTGCCAGCTGCGGCAAAGTGTACCTACATATCTTGCGCGTGAGATTCCGCGTGCGATAACAATCTTCCGATATCAATGGCTATGCGACGTCAAATAAAATTTTAAGCATGCGAACGCTCGCAAATTCAGTGGCAAGGTGTTCTGGCTTCAAGTGACGGTGCGGCTTAGTAATAATTGCGGCGACGCCGTCCAGTACTTACATAAATTTACCAGTAACGCCGTGCGTAGCCGCGGCGGGCGGGTGCCGCATGAAAAATACCCGGATTATACTCGGGAGCGATCCACCGCACAGATAACGCCGCTAGATATAAATTATCTCAGAAAACGTAAGACGCGAGTAATATTAAATAAGAAAACATGTAATTCACGTTGCTCCGATCTGCCGGTCGTGTAATAAAATACACAATTCTGACAGTTCTTAAATAATGACGTCCGCGTTGTTCAGGAAATGCTTAGAAAGTTTGGTCCAAAAGTACGCTTTAAAATCGTCCAGAGGCGGTAATATGAACAAATTACAATTGTGCGTCTGCGGGTCGCCGTTCCTTTGTAATGATGAGATCATATATTTTATATCTACTTGACTTCACCTCATTTTACTGTTCGTGACAAAACGTAATTCTTATAGTAACCAAACTAACTGACTCCTTCAACGAAGATGAAGTGACTGGTGCGTTACTCGTATATCTGGTATAAAATCTCATTAGGATATTTCATCGTTTCGGGATTAAAGTAATGAGTATAGTCATAAAACACATTAAAGGGAGAAGAGAAATGGGAACAAGAGTAGGTACTATATATATGCATACGTAGTCCGAATATAAGTTATTTGGAATTGTTGAGATTTTTTCATATATTTTTAAACTGTAGCACCTATTTATATTCTGTCATTTTTAGTGTTATTTTGGCCCTCAGATACAGTTTGTGATTTCTAACGATTACTTTAGTCTGTCTTGACCGAGTGTGGGTCGGCATATTTCATAGGCTTCATATTATTACGCACTTTTATAAGCGTAGGTCTCTTTCGCGACATTGTCTTTTATCCTAGTATCGACTGATCTATAATTTTATGATGCACATAATTTCGTGAAGGGAGCACGTCAGAGATTCGTACCAGGGAGTATATCCTATACCCACGTAGTCAGAATCGATACTTAACACACATAGATCAGCACTGATATCATAACGTGATCTATTGACATTTTTCAAAACAAAAAAAAAATACCTATTCACGAATTTGTCATTCATCATGACGTCAGACGCCTATATTTGGTAAGTTGAAGCTTTTCTGCGAATTGATGAATTTGAGGTAAATGTTCGTAGTATTAGGTACATTTCCTTGTGCTGCCGAGAATGATTAATACAATGATACCGAAAACCGGAACCGCGGTGTAGCTTCGTTGAATTTGGTCGAAACGTGATTTTACGCATAATAAAACTGTTTGCTCTCTGGCGCCACACGCCGCGGAGAGTTTCCTCGTGTTCGACACATTGGAGTACAGCTCCAAGTGTCTAAGAATGTTTGTTAATGATCTTTTGTTTGATATCGTTAATTCAAAGTTTTGTGGTTATTTTTAGTCTATACACGACCTACATGCTGTTTGACTTCTAATACGTTTGATTTATAATAAAGTCGTTATGTAACTTAGAACCGTATGAACTAGTAAACAAATGTTTGTTTGTGAAAATCTTAAATGTAATGTTGACTTTAATTCCCAATCTAAAATTGATAATGATATAATTTATAAGGTACCAATGTATATTGCTCGTTTACATAAAGTCAGCCCTCCTTGTAACATGATATTTTATAAAGTTCTAGGGAATAAAGCCGGAATCTGAATAATATACGGATCGGCTCTTAGAAGTCATTTGCACCGTTTTAGATGGTAATGCAGGCGATAGACTGAATTGTAAATTCCCTTTGAATGCCGCACGGCGTTGAATGCCTCGTCCCGATATCGCCCGAAGGAAATCTGTGGGATTGGAAAATGGTGGCGCCTACAATTTTACATTATAATCGCTTGCAAATTTTGCATGACAAAGCTAAATCCTCAGTGTATTTTGATCGGTTTTTGTGTTCTCGTAAAAGAGACCTGATTGTGCCATTTTAATACAAAAAAAAGAAGTCGTCGACGGTAAAGTAAACAATTCGCGTCCTCAGACCGCCCTTGCAAGTTATTTCTAAAAACATTTGAATAATTTCGAAATTCGGGCTTTAAGCGCATCCACTCGGCACACTAAAAGGCATTTGTTATGATGAAAACAAACATATTTCATCAAACGGGCAGAAATGCAATCGGTCGTCGTCGTAGTCGGCAGAAACGCCTTGTAATTGTGGAACGCCCACGGTCTTGCGGTTTTAGGTGTAAAAAAATCGATAAAAAAAATCGATTAAAGTATGGCGACACGCTGTGATCGATACATGATAATATTTCATTTCGGCGTGACGGGTGCGCCGTAGATTTTATATTTTGTGAAATTCAATTAAATTGAATGTTATGCCACGGAATGGCGTTGCTGCGTATCATCTTACATCGTCACTAAGTTCCAAGATATATTTTATGGTTTTAGGCAGTTGGCAGCCATTATAAGGGCCTGATACGGTATGCTGCGATAACCTTTAAGTGCTTTTTTCTACATTGTTTTGTTATTTGCAACTCATAAGAACGCTAATTGGGCCATTTGTCAAACAATTTATAAATATATTGGTTACTCAGTTTACCTATGCACTCCTCTTGAGTTTATATATTGTCTCTGCTATTTTGATCTTCTTCTTAGCGTGTCGATCACAAACACGTTTTATAATAAGTCCCTAAATGCTCTTAGCCCAGAATTTTGCCACGCTGACTGGATATTACTTTATATACTTTTTTATACTTTTGCTATTTTGATGTAAATAAAATTATTTAGTGATGAAGTTCTACAAGGTTTCGATCATTAAATCGTTGCTACACTTAAAATTAGTTTGGTACGCAACATATTTTAATTTGTCTGTCTGTTAATCACCACATATTACTTGTACACGTATATGTATTGCCACTATTGCTTAAGTATAACCTAGATAGATATTTAAGGAAACTACACGTTTCGATGTAGAAAAAAATATATTAAATAAATACCTTCTTCTCCAATTAATTTGTAAATTTTTCGTTTTAGATTCATGGATGTGATGGACGAATTCTTGAACACAACTGACGGTGAGTTAAAGTTTTTTTTTAACTATATTTTTTATTAGGAATATCATGTATGGTGGAAGATGCACGTCAAATCTGTAAGGATAAAGTTACTCGTATTTGGTCCTCGGTACTCTCTGTTTATCCCATAATGTACTTGGCGTGGGGATATAGCAATAATATGGATTTTATGTGTTCGATTGCTTTAAAGGTGTAGAGTTTGGACACTTCATAGTGTTATTCATCGTGAAGTGTATTACACCTTTGAATATGCATATGTATTTATGTACGTGTATCATGAAATACAATGTCGCCTGTACAACACAATCATGCGAGTCCCTTTGCTTGTGGTAACATTCGCGGTTCGGTCTCGCTTTTTCTTGATAGCAGCCCGTCTACAGAACTTATTACTGCGAATAATGGTCGCGAACTCTACAATGTGTCAATGACGACAGCCTTCCACACCGTGGGATAGTGGATGTAAGCCGCGCCAATAAATAACGTTATTACAAATGGCATGCCATGCCATCTTTTAAATATTGTCACTTTTGACTTCGTTCAGCTCGTTTATGTTTCAATATTATGTTACTGTGTTTTGCATATAATTTGTATATGGTGCAGGTAGATGATTAAATTGAATTATTTATTTCAATTTAAACGTTATAATGCGATATAAATAAACAGAATTAGTAATGCTCACAAGTGAAGACTTAAAATACTAGATCTAATGCTGTAAAAGTCGGAATTTTAAATAAAAGAGGGCTTTTAAAAAAAAAAATCTAAAAAAAAAAAACTTTGATAATGTCTGATACATTACTGGAAATGCATGTCTTATTTAAACTGACATTTGTTGGCATGTTTGATATAATGTAAATTGTTATACGTTATGTGGCGAGTATAGGATCCGAAGTATAAGGAACAGCTATGAAGCGGCCGCGGCGAGGTGTTTCGCGTGGGTGAGGAGGTTGCGGCGAGGTGTTAATGCA
>DWEC01002788.1:0-11285 GCA_018245735.1 Microceris miodesmiata
CTCCATTTCGAAACTAGTATATTACTTTTTAGTATTCGTTATATTATGTTGATTACACTATGAAATGACACAATGTAATCCCTGAGGAGGTAATAACATAATGCGCATGCTTTTTCCGTGCATGTGTACCTAAGTGTAATAATTATATAATTTAAACATTCATGTAACGTGTAGCGTGTCGTTAATAATTTTGTCTTGCTCTTACTGTAGTGATATATAAAAGACATCAACGCGTTTTCTCTATTGCAGCTGAACATTATGTTTGCTCTTTTTGTGATAGAGTTTTGACAATGAGTATTAAACCTTAATTTCATTTGTAAATAACAATATAGGCTCCATAAATTTAATAGTGTAATGTAATAGACTTTATAAGGTAATATTAAAATGTAGAGCTTATTTGTTAACAGTTTTTGTCACTATTATTACTAAAAGCTTGATGAAGTCTTTAGAGGTGAAAGTTTTACATATTGAAACACAGCATCCATTAAAATCTGTTTCGCAATTCTTACGCATTACTTAAATACATTTTATGTAAAACATAATACATAATTTTCCGGTTTTTAAGGCTCAAGAATTTTGTTAGCACAGGCACAAAATGCACCTTTTAAAATGACTCAGCGACCCGCTCGAGTAGTAATCTATATTTTACCACGTTATGTTTGGAATGGAATTTTACCATGCAAATAGCAGCAATACCGGTTACTGAAAAAGGAAGTCAAATATGCCATTAATACAAATTCTTAAGTGCTTTTATCTTGTCCTGGATCTATAATGTTATGTAGTATACATAACATAATATATAATATCTTGTGACATCTCCGCACAGAACACTCTGATCCCTAAGTAATCATCAAGAGAGGATTATGAACTACATTGTATACGTATAAATACACACTTATATTGATATTTTTTAAACCCAGTCATAGTATAAAAACGTGTGCTCGTAACACAAATATTAACTGTGGGTTTTAATCAAACCCATGACCCCCGGCGTAGCAGCCAGTTTCACTAACCGGTATACCTTTCATGAGTCCAGTATAATTGTTATGAGTACTCTATATTATTAATCCCATATATGGTCAAGCTACCCTTAGTATGTCAATAAATAATAATTAAATCACATTCAGTTAAAGTTCCATATCACTAGAAACTATTTGATACTAAACAGATTTTAAGCATGTGAAGAACAATTGCTGTACTAAGATAATGAATAGTATAAATACTTATGATAATTTGTCAACTTGAATGCAAGTTGGCAAATGATACATAGAAACACAGTTTTACTATTATTATGAATGCAAAAGAAACTTGTAAATCGTATGTATCAAATCAACTTTTAAGTATCATCCATTTTCCAGTTATTTAGAGAGGTATTTTGCTTTACATTTTAGTGTTAGTGTGTCGAAAAGCATACATAACTTTAACATTTCCATCTTAAGACCGCTCACTGCTAACGCCGATCGGTCATTAACATATTTGTAATACATAAAAGTATGTCTTTAAGATCATGACCCAGTTTATGGAGCTATTGAAAATATGTATGCATGCAGACGTGAATATTCAAGATCGAAATATAACTGCTTTGTATTCGTGGTGTGCTGCCAGCGAGTGAACGGTGTTATTAATGACATTGAAATATCAAACAACGACAGCATAGCCACACTTTACATGTTCAATATTGTCGTCACTGTTAGGAATAGAACTCCCCTCAGAGTGAGAAGAATTAAAGCCATAATTTGCTACGCTAGTCAAATGCAATTTGCCTGACAATACATCTGCAAACGTAAATTAAATTTCAATATGTCAATGTACGTTTATCGAATCGCTTGTAATCATAAGGCTTGAAAGAGAAAGTAGTGTCTGCATTGACAAGCTTTCAGGAAAGTTTTGATGAACTCCGACGACAAGATCACCTTCTTAAATATAGACCATTTGGGAGATGCCCGATATGTTTAGACAGTTCACATCAATAGTTCAGCTCGAACGAGATAAGCGCTTAAATAATTTAGGCACTAGGAAAAATCATCATTACTAAAATCCTGAATTATTGAAATAATTAGTGCCATCACTATACGAGACCATTTATTACACCTACTCTAGGTCTGATTTGCTCCACAGCTACGAGAACAAAAAAATGGAGTAATGCCTCTTTGGAATTCTTATGATTGTTCGTTTCCTTTCAGTTAGAAATGAATCTCCGCATTTACAGCTTAACAAATACAAAAGATATTTTTTCGTAATATCTTCAATCTGTTCACACACTAGTTTGTAATTAAAATAATATAATAAAACTCTCCTTATTTCGTAAAAAAGCGGAAGCAACTGCATAATAATTACATGTTCTGTTAGAATTTCATTTAATAACGACTGTTGTATTTGTGTGAACAATAACGGATGTTTCACGCGGAAGTTACCATTTTGACCAGTTACTTAATTAGATATTTTGAATAACATAGATAATATGAGAGATGTATTGAAATATTGGTGGACGATCTTTTATTGTAGTAACAGAAACATGTTATATATATTTAATAGGCATATATAAGATTTTTTGTTTGTTACATTACTATTTTATTATCATATCAAACGATGTGGTAGGCAGACAACACCAGGTGTCAAATACCTCTATCGTCACAAGGCTGACGTGCTTTTTCCACATTCATAACTTTACTCATACACGCACGTCGGTTACGACTTGTTATTTATATGAATAAATGTTTATAATAATGATAGTACGTACCAGTACAATGACCAACAACCGTAACCTCATGCGGTCTCCACTACACTTTCGTAAACCAACCTGATTGATACATATATCACGCACGCGGTTTCATCACCATCGACATTCGGTGAACGGTGCTACCAATTGTTCCACGTTGCGCATTCGAATGCCTTTTTTGCTGGAACGACAAGGAACTGTTGCAGCAACCTATTTATCGGATATTATTCGGTTTGTTCCATGTAAACATTTCTAGGCATTCGGACCGTGGGACAGTATTGTTCTCTCCAGCGCACACGAAAGAAATTGAGGACAATCGCTACTTACTTTGTTAGAGTGGGCTATTCGTTAATGTTTTCTATCTGTTTGAAAGGCTATTCATTTTATTTCAATCATGTTTCTATTACCCGGTGGGAAGTTATAAATTTTATCGCTATTATCCTTTATTACCAATCTACTTCGGTAGTCTACGCGTACTCTAAATTTTTATTTTTATCGTTAAATGAATATTAAAAGCAGTAATGCCGAAATTGTTAGTAATGAAACATTTTTTTTAATTGTGCCGCAATGAACAGGCATCATCAGTATTTAGGTTAATGAAGTGAATATAGTTCATAGTATTTTGATATTTTTATTCGCAATTACGAACTCTTCACTACTCTTATTAAAAAGACACCCTGTACATTTTTAATTAGGTGCAGTTTATAGTTGCAACTTTAATTACATATATTGTAACTACACTACTTAACACATATTATTGTTAAAGCCTGGTATTTTATTAAAATTACAACTGAATCAATTTAACAACATTTTATTTTTCAGAAACACATAATTTCTAATATAATCATATTTTTATAGAAATATTCGTATACTTCTAAGAATAGAACGCTTACAGAATACAAATAAAATATAGAATAATAATTAATTTATGAGATCAAAGAAAACAAACCTTACAGTTATCCCAAAGGCGACGGCGTATAACAAATAGGAATCGTTCTTTTTATATTCACCAGAGCAAGTACTGG
This sequence comes from Microceris miodesmiata, assembly GCA_018245735.1. NCBI lineage: Eukaryota > Metazoa > Arthropoda > Insecta > Lepidoptera > Hesperiidae > Microceris > Microceris miodesmiata. The sequence goes on from DWEC01002788.1 coordinate 3,745, forward strand.
GAAACTTTCTTGTACTCTTTACACTAACACAATTCGATTAACAGCTGTTATTGCTTTACTGATATTTGGTGTGCTATGCATTTATAGGTTTACCGTAAGTCGAAGTTTACGTTCACGTATGTCGACGCGTACGGGGCTGAGTCGCGGCTCTGACTGCGCGGGCGCACGCCGGAGAAACTCAAGAGAAAAGTAGCTTCCCCCTGCGCGAGCGCAGCCGATTACATCAGTGCTCTCTTTGCTGATATTGTTTGGATTCAAGTTTGAGATAAGTGTTTACAAAACTCGATGCAATTTGCCAGTTCCGTCTTCCGCTAGTTACCCGCCCACGGCCCGCGCATCGACAGCGACGCAACGGTAATAAGTAGTACACACAAAACCAATTTAACCAACGACTTAGTTGTGTTAACCGTGACTTTTGTTTGCTTTTACCACAATAGTTTGTAAACTCTTTGTTTTTTGGAGAAGTTACATAATGGATTTTGAAATATGGCGTTTCTTTACAGCGCCTACTGGAAGAATCTTCATTTCGTCATCGCTTATTTAAAGTATTTTTGTCGAATTTTACAATGAACTTTCTAGAAATATTGTTTAACTTATATAGACTAATTCACCTATATACGACTAGTACATATTACTACTATGATGATTAATAGGTTTTTAATTTTTTATGCATTTCCCGCCGATAAAATGTTTTCTGGTGACGGAGATTATTTTACCATCTCGTAGTTTAAGTTAAGGCAAAATAAACATCCAACTTCCTGGGTAAATTATTTGAAGAGTTGTTTCGTATATAGAAGTACATACTATAGTATAATGGCAGTATTTGCGTTTAGTCAAGGTAAGGTAATACCGTCATAAAATTACAAATTCATTTGTCTTTAACTTGACTCAGGTGACGAGGAGGAGGGGTCATAGTACTGTTTTTTGTTGTCAATTTTAATGAGCCTGAGTCAATAGGTTTTGTGTTAAAAGTAATGGACAGTTTACTTAAACGTTGAAACAAATAATAAATGGGAAAATTTAAGAAACGCTGGATACATATGTATATCCATCTTTCTATAAGCTGTTATTATAAACTATTTGTACGGTAATTACCTGGGTAGCAACGCGTATAAGACACTCGTTATATACAACACTTATCTAAGACTGACTCGTAACATTTCCTTCCTAATAGTAGTTAATTACTATGTCTTCAATGAGCGTAGAGAATAGCGCAAAACCTTATATAATTTATAACCTGTAAATAACAGACAAAATCTGGACAGTTTTATTTATTTTTAATAGCGAAACGACATCCTTTATGACAAATATTGTGTGCTACACATATATAGGTTTATCTGTATCTATTATTAGTCTGCCTCGTTGGTCGTGTTGGTTGCAAGTGCGACTGCCGATCGGGAGATCCCGGGTTCGACTCTCGGGTCGAGCACTACAAAATTCTTTAATTTAGAATTTCTAGTAGTTGTTCGGAGTCTGGATATGTGCCCGATGCATGGCAATAGGCTCACCACCTATTCCATAGTGGGACGTAAACGTAATTGGTGAAACGTGGGAGTGTTCTGCATTCCTGTGACTACCTCTTCGGGGATTACGGGCGTGAGGTTACGTTACATTGATTTAATAGCGATAGAAATGTCCTCTATGTTTTAGTTGCACTGTGTAGAGCACCGTGATTAAATCAAGAGTTAAGTACTAGTAATAACACTTTAAAATGTTATGAAAGCATTTTCATGCATTATTTATGAAATTTAGGTATCTAAGCTATATGAAATCAAATAAAAATATATGTGCATTATAGAATAACATTAAAAAAATTCAATCACATATACTCATCACCACGTTAAACGGTAACTTGAAAAAATTTAAAAAGATAAGAATACACCTTGAAATCCGACATACGAGTACCTACATATCTTTCTAATGTTAGAAATTTTGTACCATCCGTTATTTTCAGGCTGTCTATAAATGGCGTTACCTGCTTTCGCAGTCATTTGTAACCAAAGAAAGAAAGATAGTGAAAAGGTCATAAGAGCTCCACTATATGATCAGACATCCTTTTGAATGGTTTGCGCCATATTAGCAAAAACCTTTCACCATATCTAAGAAAACCGTGCAATAAAACAGAGAATAACAAAAAATTTCCTTTCTACGGTATTTTGGAGAGGAAGGGAAGTTATATATCTAAAGTTATTGTTATATACCTCAAGTTTTATAACAAGCTACCATACGCATCGCACTTCTGTAAAAGTAAACTAAAATTTTTTACAGAGTAGTAACCCGAATGAGTTTATTGTCCGCCTAAAGTTTTAATATCTTTTTTAACAAATTTCTCTTAGCGGAGTGGAAATCTTTCGCTTAACGGATAAAAAAGATTAACTAAACTTAATCGGTATTACAACTAAAGCAAATAAACACCTTTTATAACATGAAACAAAAACCTTCTATCAGGAAACTAAACATTTTATAAGACGTTGCCTGTAACATGGCAAAAATGCGGACAGTGATTCAAAGCCGAAACCGTATGTCAGTATCGCTATACGCTGTTAAGAAAAAAAACCTTTAAATTGTTTAGCCATGTCTGCAACGAGCGATGTGAGAGCCCGCGGCTGTTTCCATTCGCAGTTGCAAGCTGATCGCCGTTAACTTTGCATCATTGCACAAGCACTTTCACCACTCCTCGTGCTAACGAACACCGCAAACGGGGTGGCATGACGTATTGTTAGTTACGTATTGCCTATTGACAGCCGATGCTTGCGGCCCTGTCTATTGTCTGGAACGGCAGAGAGACGAAAGCTGATTTTAAATACAAACGGTCTTCAAGAGCCGTTGAAAACACTTCCACTAATTAATATGTTCTGTATTTTACGTAACTTCATTATATAATAGCTATGCAAAGTCGATGCTACCAATGATTATTATAAATATATATGTTATACATACATGCATATATATGCCTAAAGATCTGTCTTGATAATAATTTATATCCGAATTATCATAATTATCACGTTCACCGTATGTCAATCGTATGTATTAAAAAAAATAATTAACAAAACCTCTCGTATCCGAATGTCAGTCCATTGTAATAGAAAAAGGACAATATGCATTTTTTTTAATTTGATTAATAATAACCTGATAACTAATTTGATAATATATTTTCGTATCTTTGTGTAATGCATGGAATTGTATAAAATGAATGAAATGTACCGTTGTGATAAATCGATGGAGCCTAAATACCTACAGATAATGACAACCGGATTTTACGTGCATGGAAATGTATAATTTTAATTTTAACCTTGGTTGGCTGCTTTTGTGACTATTTGTGTGCCCTTTACTTATTAACAAAAAAACAAAAATGTGTATAGACAGGAAGTTAGATAATGAATTGGTACCCGAGAATACATCTAAAATTCTAAATAGTATTTTGTATAGGTAGATACTGTTGACTCGAGAAAATTTATAAATATAAAAACGCCCCCGACCTGGTGGAATGACGATCTGCAAAAGGTTGCAGGCAGATGCTGGAGGCGACAAGCCGAGGACAGGGCGCGATTGCGCTTATTGGGGGGAGGTCTATCTCCAGTTGTGGACTGACATAGGCTGACTATGATGATGATGATGATGAAAAACATGCTTCTGCAACACCGAAACGTATAAAGCATATAGCATAAATATGTTATTTAAAATATTCACATAGAATTTAACGCTAACATATTTATTTGTCTATATGTGTCATCGAATATGCTAGCAACAGAATTTATATTACTCAAATATTATTTAGAATAAAACATTCATAAGTACTATGCGTACTTCACGCAATCCGCGGGGTTCCAGTAATCTTATATAATTAATAATAGGCGGTGTTCTTTAAGTGCATTTATCGACATATTTTAGCAGAAAGTACATGCCTGCTAACGATCAGTTCATAATTCGTGATTACCACAACGTTAACAAATTTCCAAGTAGATTTTATGTTCTACGGGTAAATGAGATAAGCTGTAGTACTTATAAGTTTCTATTGGATACAGATGGAAAATGGATAAATTAATTATTCAAAGAATAATTTACGTTAACAAGTTTATTCTCATCTTACAGTTTAAATTTGCTTTTCACGTACACTGTGCGAAGTATGACGTATCTAGGTTATTAGCGCCATCTATCTCGTCGTGTTTTAAAATATCCTCCATATATTCAAAACTGTATTCTGCGCCACCTAACGTATTATTTGAAGCTTCGAGTGACAGTGATAGGTGGTGTTGGTAAGCAATTAGAACCCGGCATCATATTCTCTAAAAATAACACTAGAGTTCGTTCGAAGCGCTATATTTAGTTTTTAGACATTTGACAAAAAAGATGGCAGCGCCTGCCGACTGCTGTCCTTCGGAATTATTGCGAAAATGGCGCATTATGTGATATTTTCACATAATTTATTAATTATAAGTGAATATTTGTGTAGTGCTTCTTTGTGATAGTGTGTTATTTTACATGAATGACAGTGTTAATCGTGTGTAAATAGGACTTCGACTTTCTTCTGGATATTGGATTACATATAAAATTAAGGTATTTAAAGTCCTCCTACGCAAAAAATATTATTTGACTGATTTCTTCTTACTAATTCTGATACGGGTACGTTTGGAAAGGTAGACCGCATTGTTTAGGACCATTACATAAGAATATATACGCACCACACGCCATAAGTATGGTTACTTATATCCTAGGAACCGTCTTATTTATGATAGTTTAAGTGGTTCGTGGAATTGTACGTGCTCTCGTGTATGCGGCGGGATTCATGGTCGCCAGAGTTAGTGGGTGCTTCGCGCGAGCTCATGACATCAGCAGACCATACCATACTTCTGCTGTAAACATTTAGCACTGTGAACCGTGAATCACCGCGCTATATTGCCTTTGCAGAGGCATGCGTTCGTTATAAATATTGTGACTAGAAACATCTGTTAAAAATTTAACACTTACTTCAAATTATAACAGAATTATTTTATAATTTCAGTTCAAATCTAAATCTGTTAAAAATATTTATTCTAGATTCACACTTAGAAATATGACTATTTTAGAAAATTACTGTTCAGATGGAATTTTCGTCGACTGTAAAAGAACTTCTGATCTTTAAATTTTCCATTAACATAATGAAGTGATAGAATAATTCTAATAATTTTATATCCATACTTGAACACCAACATCAAAATAGAATACACAACAGGAAAATGATCGCATCGCCATTTAAATTACATTATTTTAAAAGAGAGGTTGGTTTGGTTTATGTAAGTCTAAATTAAAAAATATAAGTAGTAGTTATGTGAGTTCTTTATTGTTGGTTATTTGTTAGTCTATTTTTTTATTATTCTTACCATACTACAGTAAGATACTTAATTCATTTATCTCCTATTTTATATACATAACACATTATTTAACAACTGTATTTAAAGAAGACAAATCAGGTAATACTATCTGTGCATGCATTATTTCTATTATTAATTCTAATTTCCTTTATTGTTAAATTTTACCAATCACAAGTATCTTCTAAAATATACAGGCTTGGACTTCTTAGATAGGTATTATTAGATTTATGGATATGATTTAAAACACTCTGTGCACATCTGATCTAAATCTCAAAATAATTTCAAAAGTATATTTCTAGGTTTTCCTGGTAGCTTCATATTTTTATTAGCATAGCGACTGTGACATAAATAAAAGATTAGGCCAGGACAATTCAGTTTTCGAGGATGATATAATCATTTGAGATACCTATCAAAATAAATCTAAAATCTATTGTAAAGTTCATCATTATCATCTTCATCATCCTGTGGATGTCCACTGCTGAACAGGGGTCTCTCCTAATCAATGCCACTCCTTCAAGCCTTCCGAATACAGTAGTATCCTACTATCTTGTAAGATTAATAGTACAATTTTACATAAGAGTAGTCAGTTTTAAAAAGATTTTATGAAAACTGTATCTTCTGTATTTCTCTTGTTACATATGATTTTTAGACATTATTAACACAAGAAAATACCTTTATGGTGCATTTTATTCTGTTAGTACATACGTTTGAATATCACAGATTTTTATATTTTAGTTCACAAATACTTTTAAAAAATATTGCATATTTCATGACTCTTTATTATCTATTATTTTAATCCTGCATGACAAGACAGACATTTTATTGCAAGCATAATTTATTGCAGTGTGAGTCAACATTTAAACTGGTCAATGGTGGGAAAATAATTTTAGAATGTTTTCATAAAATTAATATTAAATCTGTAAATAAATGCATAATAAGTATTTTTATGTAGACTTGTGCTATGCTATATGTCACTGACCTTTATGGCATGCATCTAGTCCTCTGTTGAAAATAACATATTATAGTATGCTAATATATATTTATATATACTATGCTAATGTAATAATAAATATGTAACACTGATTTGATAGTTTAATGTCAAATATAAACATGTTTTTTTTCGAATATATATTCTAAAATTCACTGTCCATTGTCATACAGCTGTTAGCACTTCGTCACAATAGGTCATCAACTGTAATCACAAGGATTTCCGCTTGAAATATATCATTTCAGTTTGCGGAACCTTTACTTTAAAATGAACATATTGAAAAAAAATGTAACATCACACCTGCAATCCCCGAAGAGATAGGCAGAGGATCTGTTTCTGTTTAAGTTCCATGAAATAGGTGATAAATCTATTGCATTACATTGGACACAGGTCCAGACTCTGAGTCACCACTAGAAATTCTAAACCTAACTTCACACCTGTAATCCCCAAAGAGATAAGCAGAGGAATGCAGAACACTCCCATGTTTTAATGGTAACATTTACGTCCCACTATGGAATAGGTGGTGAGCCTATTGCCATGCATCAGGCACACATCCACACTCCGAAACACTACTAAAAAGGCATTTTAATGGTTTGAAAGAATTTATATAGTACACTAATCTTGGATGTTATTCAAATTTAAATGATATTCAAGTTTTTTAGAACAACAGTCATCATTATGAATTTTTATTTGATTCATTTGTTAAAACATACTGAATTTTCAGGAATGCTCATTTATTTCATTTGATTTAGATGAAACGTATTTTGAAATATGTTATGTAGTATTTTTATAGTAGAGAAAATTTTTCTCTGTATCTTAAAATACACTAAGCTGTAATAAAATTTTTATGGTTTTTATTTCTTTAAAGCTGTACTGTATGTTTCTCAAAACTATATATTCAGATATCAAAAAGTCCATTTAGCAAATATAATGAACAATACTTTTGTTCTCATCATTTCACTAAGTTCCTAATTTTATTGCATAAGGTGAGATAACAAAGTTATTTCACTCAAGCAAGGTTTCATTTTGTGTTTCCTCTTGGTGTGATACAATAGGCTGTATTTATTTTATCATGCTGATTTCTTCTGAAATATAAATCGCTAAAACTCCTAATATCCCACGCGTCATATGTAACTCCGTTTAATGTTATTTCCGTGAACTTAGGTCGAGGACGCACTGAGCAAATACTTTGTAGTTAATGC
>DWEC01002789.1:0-11285 GCA_018245735.1 Microceris miodesmiata
CCTATCGCCATGCATCGAGCACATATCCAGACTCCGAACCACTACTAGAAAATCTAAATTAGAAAATTCTCTAGTGCTCGACCCGGGAATCGAACCCGGGACCTCCCGATCGGCAGTCGCAGTTGCAACCAACACGACCAACGAGCAAAATTATATTAGCAAATTATCATAATATTTTTGTGTTCAGTTTAAATAGATTTTTTATTTCAGAGAAAAATCATGCGTAAATATTGAACAGTACTCTACATCTCATTGACTGAAGTTATTACAATGAATTATAGATATACAAAGCAATTTTATATTAGATTATTTTCAAATTCGAACAAACAGTTACGTCGAGGTATGGATAGCTTTTATTACGATATCTTTTCGTGGTTCCAATATAAAAGGTACTTAAGGCGGCTCGATCACCAGCCTGGGGCTATTTTTGCTCTTCGATACTTTGATTTAATAAGTTTTTTAGGTAGTCAGCTTCATTACATAAGATTACATTTCATAGATCTATTGTTACAAGCGCGCCTGTCTGAGACGTTCGCTCACAATCGATGTCCTTCGGTTCATTATTTTGATGTTGTCTAGACAATTCACCAGGACTTCAATAATTATTACAATAATTATATTATAACCTGTGAATTGTGCCGCTGTAAGGATATAGGCCCATCTCTAATTCCATGGGATGTGAAACATAAGTTCTGAAACGAGAATGTATCGCACTCTTCTGTTTAACTCTAAGGGGAAATACAGGCGTGATGTTACATACACATTTCAAAAGTTAAAAAAAACCAATAGTACCCAACCCGGTGATCGAACCTAAGAACTCTCGATGGGCAGTCACACTAGGAACAAATCGACTATCGCGACTGGTCATGTCATGTTATTAACTGTGACTAATTCCTTAATAAATACAGTGTACTGAATGTTTAATTGGAATCATCGAAGTCGCGGCGCACACAGCCAGCCCCAGCCTGAGATCGCTCACGTAGAACAAAGGATAATGACAGAGGCGAGATGTTAACGAGTATGAATAATGCATTGGACGACGTTGCGCAAACGCAACAAAAGGCGCGTGGTCCCGCGATTGATGAGACAGTCAGTCGATGAGGAAGCAATGACCTGACATATGATACGAGACCAGGGCGCACCTCAGACCTCATACCTCACACCAACGAACGTAACGTAACGACGAAGAATATTCCGGGAGCGAGATATATAATTATAGCTCTGAAGACGATATCAAATTGAAACCGCGCAAATAGACTTTGCCCTTGTACTCGACATTACAAGCCACCCATCAAAACAATGCATCAAAATATCAATGTGTAATATAAGACGGGCAAGAGAACAACCGTCACGAACCGGTTTCAAGACCCGCATACCTGCTTCAGAATTGACAAAAGAATAAAGGTCGTCACAGACGGCGCTATAACATATATTATCTTGAGGCATATTATGCAATATTAAGATATACTTTATTTATTACTACTCCAACAACTGCATAGATAGTTATAATATATATTTGATTTGTCATCATGATCTGCTTAAGTCCTCTGTTGTACATGGGCCTCCCTTGAAAGGTCTTGCCCTTGCAGATAACATAAATATGTATATTATAGCACAGTATATTTAAGTGCTATGTGTAACGGCCTTTATGAATGATTGAGCACAATAAACAAAGAAAAATCGATTCGGCTAACGATGTATTAATATTCGAAAAGCGATGCTGCGATTGATGCGGAACGAAATAAAAACACGGAAGTGGTGCTCTCCGTTTGTCCGAGTGTCCTCGCGGCTGTCGCATGGGCACCGCATTGAAAGCAAATTTTGTATTATGAATAATAAATATAATATAACACTACGCTTGTATTTCCCCGAAGGAACAGGCAGGGGAGTGTAGAAACTACCACGATTCACTAATTACGGCATACGTCACATTCAGAAATGGAGTTGACCCTACACATGACACAAATGTACCCTCCGTACTGTTACTGGGAATTTCAAGTTAGAAAAATCCAACCTCGCCCGACTCGGGAATCGAATCCAGAACCTTTAGAATAACAGTCGCGCTTGCAGCCACTCGATCAACACAGCCGTCAATGAACAATGGTATCGTTATAAAGGCCGTACTTGGTTGCACAGATAACATAATTACAAGACGGGCTTTAACGATTTTTTCATTGGACGGCAATGGTTGAATGCCTGCCCAATTTTAATATCAGAGCCAGTTCTAAAAGTTGAGGTCGATTTTTTAATTGCGTAATGATAATGGAACCTGTTGTTTTCCGGACAAATCCAATTAGACTAATTGTGTATCAAAATATTGTGCCCTTTCTAATTGAAAACACGATTTAAATATACCTAATGGTAATTTATAATTATAGCATTACGTACAAAAGGTATTAAGACCAACAATAAATGTGTTTATACCCCGATAATAGTTAAAATAAATATACAAAACAGAATTTCATACCTATGGTTTTCATGAATACATTTTGATCACGATCATTCTTGTATAATGTTAAATCATTTAGCCTTTCCTGCACTAGTGAATATTAAAAAAAGTTGATTTAACTTTCATGTATCGTATCGTTAAAAAATCTCTTACATTATTATACCGCTGGGTAGCTAAATAAAATTATTAATCATTTTCAAATAGGTCAAACACTGATGGGGAGTCAGAAGTCTCCAACACTGGCGTGTGTGTATGAAGAAAATGGTAGAAATGAGAATGATATTTCTCACTCGGTGCTTTCTGCATAAACTGTATGGAACTTGGTGTGATGATGTAATAATAGTAATAGTTAATTTTAAGGAACTTAATCCAATAAATTACTATCATTAATTTCCTCACGCCACCGGCTAGTCCTTTCCCAATCTCTTCCTACTTCCGTCAAGGTAGGAGCTAAAAATTTGCATATAAATAAATTCCAACTAATTATTGTCGAATTTCGTTTCCTTTCGGACAGAAAATTGATTGCGGCCTTATTTAACACGAGCTCAATTAAAAAATAAATCGGGATAAATACAGCACAGATTTCCTGCAGTTTTACGTACACTTAGGCCACAATGTCATGTCGAACGTGTGGTTAGAATATAATATATACATTAGCTTGCATAGAATATAATATATACATTAGTTTTAGTAACTAGACAAGTCTGTTCCGCCAGCCCTGCCTCCGACACACATACTCGTATAGTCTCAAAGCCACTAAAACGCCACTAGAAATTGTTAATAGTGTTATATATGTCATCAAACCGACGCAGATGCATTAAAAATAACATTCGAATATGGAAAGTGCGAGATAAACGAGGCTCATCGTTAGATTAGATATACAACATAAAAACAGATATTTACATAAATAATACGTTTATATAAAACATAACATAAAAAGAAAAGTGAACTGGTACGACCACTTTCTTCTAGACCTTTCTACTAGTTTACGATCGCCGTGTAATGGTACTACAAATATGTATGTATATCTAAGCATATCACAATAAAGATATTAGTTTAAAATTACGAGCTGTTAAAATTGTTATGTATGCAAATAGTTTATTTATATGACATATGTCTTTATGTATTTTAATACTAATATGAGAACTTTTGAAAAGAATCGTGGTACGTAATGTACTAATAAATTATCATTATTTATTACAATTTATCATCTATATAGATAATTAAATTGGAGTGTCTGTTTGCTAAAGCAATTTTTTTAAAATAACTGCTTTTTACTAAATGCATATGTCTGTACTGTCTGTACATATAACAAAATAACATTTTTTACAATTTTTGTCTATCTGTCTCTCTGTTTGTTCCGGATAATCACTGGAACGACTAGACCGATTTTGACGGGACTTTCACTGGCAGATAGCTGATGTTATAAGGAGTAAGTTAAGCTTCTTTAGTTTTAGAAAAAGTTTCACTCCCATGCGAACGAAGTCGCAGGCATAGCTAGTATAACATTAAAATGACAAAGACATATTGAAATGTAACCAGAAATATTGTGATATATAATCATAAAAATACTATACCATTTCAAAATGGGCCTATTCGAAAATTTATTGGTCGATCCTACGTATACAAGCGCCAGAGTACAATCGTTAGCGTGTTTCAGGGGAAATAATGCTGCCATCTTGTATATGTAATTAAATATTATTTATATACACTAATATCTCTTACTCTAATACGAATATTTTAACTATATGCTGAATATACAAAAAAAATATGACACAAAGCGCCTCACGCTTTTTTCACAATACTATCTACTAATATTTTATGTTCATTAATTTTTCTTCTATGTACATTAGGAATTATTTTTCATATTTTAGTTCAATGTGCTATAAAAGCGTGTTTTTTAGTCTGTTTAAAGTATAATATTAATTTAGTACAAACGTATCATAGCTTTTAATGCAATCTGGATCTACATTGACAAAACTATTTTAATTAAACTATGTGACAGTACAAATCTATATTAACAAAACGATTTAATATATACATACATACATACAAGCAAGCAAGAAAATATACAGGTGAAACTAATATAAAGCGTGTGAAAAAGCTAAATGTAGGCAGTGTCAGAGAATATTTAGTCTGCTGAGGTTTTCAAACGCTACGCTATTGTATAATTTAAGGGCCTATATTCAGTAGTGGACTGATATAGACTGTGGATGTTGATGGAAAAATATACCGAGACGTACATTAAATACAAGGATACATTATGATATGCACTTTTCTAAATAATTTAAGCAATATGTACTGTAATCACTTTATTTCGGAAGGTCACCGCTGTCGGCGCTATTTGCTTCCTATATTCTGATTTTCTATCTTCGTTTGGGACATGACCTCGGCGGTTTGGTTCCGCGTTGTGAAGTCACCTCAGCCATACGCTCCATCATGACATTAGGTATTACCTTTAATCCTATCGCCGACCTGCCTACTATAGCTCAGAGTATAATGAACAACTGACAAAAATCAATTACAAATGTTTACAAATACAGAGCGCAGATAATAGTACCATAAACTGTGTCATTCTATTGCAGGACATATGTACCTATATAGGAATCATATAAGGTTTCTTTGCATAATCTCCACATCAGAGTTAAGCAGAGATACAAATCCTTAAATTGGAGAAATATTTTCTGGATGTAAGGGCTAAATAATTTTGATTTCACAGGAAAAATGTTATACCCAAAATATATGCTACGATATCCCAAGATATGTCCTACCATTCCAATGCCAAGGGTTCTGCTTAATGTGAAAAGGTTCAAGGCAAAAAGTTCGAGAGCTTACAAATTCTATATGTGCACTAGCAAAATTAAACTTTAAATATAATATGAGCCGAATGTTGACCATACTGGTAGAGCAATGATTAATCACATTCGTTGAAGTCCACAACCGTTTACCCGAGAGATCTAACCACACAGAGCACATTAAGTTATCCTGCACAGTTAAATACCTGCCCGTAACAGTTTAAATATTATCCTTGAACAAATCGTGTCTTATATCTGCAAACGCGCAATTTAAAACCACCTTCAACCGAGCGATGAATAGTTAATAGGATTTTTAAGTAGAATTTCTGCTGTTTACAATGCAATTATTACACAATTTCATCGCTTTACGCCGCTGCAGATCAGAGTGTTGATTTACGATCAGATTGCACTATCCTTTTAAACGGCATTTATATAATGTAAAACCATATTAAAAATTAACAGACTATACATTTTGCTTATGATATTCTGTAATTATTTCGATTGATAATTTTTTTTTTCCAAAATTTTATAGCAATTAAATCATGTTTCAATATGTGCAAGATAAATGAGAAATAATATTTTACTAAACCTTGATAATTATGTCTAAAATTATGTCCTACTTTGGATATCATTTTGTTTCCTTCAACTGTGTAACTTGTAAATAACTTGTCATAATTTTAGCATAATATCTATATATTTTTGTAGTAGTAATCCATACTTGGTTATTATATTTTTACTCTTTCTATAAAATAAGTACTTTGAAAGCGGGAAGTATAATAAAAACATTTACGAAAATACATAGGAGATTTAAAGAAAAGGCTCGAAACAGTTATACCCAAACAATCAAAACTAACATGTCACAGAAACTAATATTTTAACAGAAATTATCATTGCAGAACTATTATTTCAGCATAAAGCTTTAATATAGTTGTAATGTTCAAAGCGGATTGGTGGCTTATAAACTCTCTATTCCCCTGGGAACGGTACACACACGCTTCTGATAAAACAATTCAAACGAAGTGTTAACATTAATTTGGAAAACTAGACCTGTAACAAAATACTATAAAGAACTTTTAGTATATATTTTTAATCATTAAAAATGCAAAAAAACGTCTGCGTAAATTATTTAAGTTCCTGCTGGTCCACTGAGAATAACTTTAAACTTATCACATGACAATGATAAATATGTAACGATACCAAGTAAATGTGATTTCCGTTTTTAGCTTTCCGAAGTTTATAAATAATGAACATAATAATTTGATGTAAACAAATGGGATACAGATATGCAAATGTACTCGCATGATTAACGACTCAGCTGCGAGTGTAGGAATATCAGAGCCAAGGTGTGACATAAGGTACGCTAACCGCACTCGCGCGACGGTCACCTTGTAACATTACTAGTGACGCCGGCTGAACTCGGCTAATATAAGTAGAACAAGGTTCATGAACGTTCATAATCATCGTAGTAATTATTTTTATCCGATTCTCATGTGGCCGGCCGTAGGCACGGCAATCAGCGGCAATCACGTTCCACATTTCTACACTGCGCCGGCATCCGATTGTCCGATGGATGTACTGGCAAGTTCAAGAGCGCCGGTGTATCCGATACAAAAAATATGTATGTACTCAAATTGGGAGCGAATGGTATCGATCGCTCGCATACTTATATAAAATGTGTGGTTGGTGCGCGCGGTTCAAACACTCAACACACGCCACGACATGAACGCGTATCTCGCGTTCGCCCTCGCGCTCGTCGCGCCCGCGCTCGCCGCGCCCGCGCCCGCCGCGCGCGACCGCCTCGGCTACGAAAGGGAGATCGACGCCTCCAGATACTACCAAGTGCCCAAACTCCTGGACTACGTCCTCAACGAGAACTACCTCAGCGCGCAGAAGAGCAAATCCAAACTCGTGACCAAGTTGCGACCTGACGAGGCCGTCGCCGCAGACAATGTTATACTGGAATCGAATGCGGTAAAAATCGTCCGGCCCGTGAAGAAGCGAGACGAGCTGGAGGAAGGCGAGCTAGTGAGAACTCGGCGCGGATATAACCTGGAGAACGTGATAGTGCCAGCGCGGTACCCGTATTTGCCCGTGGTGCGGTACAACCGCTTCCGCCGCTGGGGCTAGTGGCCACGCGGGAGGCGCCGCCAAATGTCAAGGCTGTCCTGGGTGCAGCGGGCAGGGTGACCCGGCGCAGCTCGCGCTCGTCCCGTGCACGAGCGAGCATCGCACTAAGACTGTTCTAGTTACGTTATTTATATGAAGTGGCTGTGATCGAACGCTCAATATGTGCCGCAACTACGGCACCTCCGATAAAAGCTACGATTGACAGAGTATTTAAGTTATAAGTAGTTCAAAATATAGTTACAATTGTTGCATGTAAATGATTGAAACGACGCAAATATATACGTAATAAAGTTCTAAAGATTTCATTTTATACATCAGTTCTATTTCATAACATACACGTACTTTATAGATCGGTGACGTTATTATTACATGAATATCATGTAAAGAGAAGTCCGGAATTATTTTACTAATAGATGGAGCAATTTCAGGTTATTTAGAAGCTAAGCTTCCTCCACTTATGATTTATTATAACATAATACATCATTCGCATTTTCCCCGAGCGATCCCTCGAATCCTGGAGAGATCTTGTACCGCTAATCAGCACGGATTAGGACATTAACTAGGAACACATTACATATACGGTTGAGATAATTAAAACATAATAAAATTAGCGGCAATAACAGTTTATTATCCATTTATACCTTTAGGTAACAAGATACAATTAGCCCGCTGAATACATCGCGTGCGAGGCAGCTGGTGCTGGAGTGCAAAGTAATTAGACCTTATCGTGTCGTAATGAGAACAATGAAGTATGCAAGTTTGGAATGCAACCAATCGCTCCGTGTCATAAGGTCCAGTACCAGTACTCCAACAAGCAATAGAGCAGAGCCGGCCATCGCTATCAACCTTACGAAGAACTTGTTTTCACAACGGTAATAATTACATGTACATCCAGAAACCACACGTAAATAACTACTAATTTGAAAATAAAATTACGCCCCTGTTTCTCCGAAGAGGTAGGTAGAGAGCAATGCACTCCCACGTTTCACCAGCGATGTTATGCGTCGCACTTGGAAAAGAAGGTAAGCCTATTGACATACACCGCACAAATCCAAACTCCGTGCTGTTGCTGGGAATTTTAAGTTAAAAAAGGCCAATTTTGACCATTGACCAACTAAAAGACCTTTGTCCAGCCTATGGATCGAACCCAGGACATCATGATCAGCAGTCGCGCTTGCAACTACCAGATCAATGAAGCAGTCAAATAATTGGTAGTAAACAACCGTTGATGAACTAACTAATTCCTTTTATGATGCAAAAAAGCTAAGAGTACTATTCTTAAACCGTTCTACTTTGTGATGCAAATGAGCACTTTGTTGTTAATTATAACGCATCGCATTTTAATAACGCTGATATTTCCGTTCAACGCCAATGGCTATACTGATATCACTGAACTCGACCCTCGGTTCTTCCGACACGTAAAACAAGTCATACAAATGCTAATATATATTATCTACGTCTAAGCGCGTCCAACAAAAACTCTAAGTAGGTAATTGGAAACTTTTTGCCGCGCTTTTTATGTTACAAAAATAACAACTGACAGCATCGAGTGCTGTGTCTACGAATGAATGAAATCTCAAGCGCTCTGCACATATTCTTAGGTACGTATGTATGTACTGAGTAATAAATAATATAATATTGTATTATTGTTTAATTTATATGCTATCACAATGATTCATCGATCTTCATTCTCTTGTAAATCCAATTAATTGAACCATCATCATTATCATAATTGTCAGACTATCAGCAGTGCTCTGCTGGACATGTCGTAAATAAATATAAATAATTATAATTATGCTCGGTGCTCTCTGCATGCCCTGTATGGGGCCTGGCGTGATGACACAATAATAGTAACTTCAAATAAACAACAATTATTTCAATGACGTATACATGCTTAAAGTCAAATATTAAATATATTATTTGACTAAAACATAATAAAATCACGCTCATATCTGCTAAAGGGTAAGCAAAGGAGTGTTGTGCTACCACTTTTCACCAGTTATATGATACGTCTCATGGAAGACGTGGTAAAGTTATTGCTAAACTAAACTATTATACCCCGACCACGTACACATTAATACATGTAGCATGAGAACAACTTGAATGCATGACAATGTTCTTAAATATGATACATCGCCAATTTAAATGCCAAAGTGTGCATAGTTTAGAACGCAACACAAAACATGCGGATGGGATCTTTTTAATGGTGCAACGAGCATATATAAAAACAAAAT
The DNA here is from genome assembly GCA_018245735.1 of Microceris miodesmiata. Classification (NCBI taxonomy): domain Eukaryota; kingdom Metazoa; phylum Arthropoda; class Insecta; order Lepidoptera; family Hesperiidae; genus Microceris; species Microceris miodesmiata. The sequence continues at coordinate 9,606 of DWEC01002789.1, forward strand.
ATATAATAACTAACAATTTACATAAATATATATATAACATATTGTAGTATATATAGTGGTAGTCTGCCTCGTTGGTCGAGTGATTGCAAAGTGCGACTACAGATCGAGTAGTCCTGGGTACGAATCCCGGGTCGGGTACTATTGGACATACGTAACTTAGATTTTCTCGTATAGAACTCTAGTAGCGACTTGGAGTCTGAATCTGTGCTGAGTATATTATGGATATAGGCCTACCGCTTATACCATTCTGGAACGTAAACTTAATTGATGAATCCTAGGAATGTACTGCACCCCTCTGCCTACCTTTCAAATTTCACATGCGTGATGTTACGTTAGTATCTATCGTATCTACCTATAAGGTAATATTACTGCTATTAATGCCCACAGTTTTTATTTTGTATACAATTGTTCATACACATATAATCGTCTCTATATCTCTACATAGAGCACAATAACAAATTTTATTCCTACAACAAAAAATCGTTATAAAAAAACCGGAAAACATCACCTTTATATTGATTATAGTGTTATTTTCGACATAAACATACCTCCGACACCTTGATGTACGACACGTTTTAACACAGGTCTAATATAAATAATAATTTATATTCAGACAATTGCACTAACGGTATCAAAAGAGGTAACAATAATAATAAATATTATTTTCAAAATAATGATGACCACAACATCCCTATCTAGAACAATCTAGAACGGGTCTAACACTGACTGATGAAAAGTCAGAAGTGAACAAAATAGTCGCGTTCATATGACGAGAATGATGAATACATATGAAGCGAATCAAGTATGTAAGAATATACCAATTTAATACTCCCTGCTCTCTAACTACCACAGAACGAACCCGGCGTGACGGTACAATAATAATTGAGTTAATAAGTATAAAAAGATATCGCTAACTACAAATCATAAATAACATTAAGGCAAATGTCTTCACAAATACAAATATATGTAAATAGAATATTTAATTCTTCCTACCTCGCAACGAACCGGGCGCGATAATATAACAGTAATAATCTACGACAGATAACATTCAGCAAATATATTGACAAACGTATAAGTATGATATGTGAATACAATATTTAAACATGTGTACACGAAGGCAGGTAATCTGCGAAGTGGTATTTCACGCGCGCCGCCGCCCCGGCCGCAAGGACACCAATGTTTACAGTGCGCCCAGGACAATGGCATCTGCGTCTTTGGATATTTCCTTCGTGTAAAGGTCGCACTTGGATTTTTTTGTCTGCATAACTCGAAACACGTTAGTTATCTATTTCAAATTTTGAACGCCATAGATTTTTTTAAATGTTTGTCTGCCTTGTTGATTGCCTTGTTTGTGAACGCGAGTTCTGGTCGAGAAGTCGTGGGATCGATTCGCGGGTCGTTTACTATTGGATTTTTCTAAATTAAGTTTTAATGAATAATATATAGTATTATTGCTGTCACATAAGTGATAAAACGTGGGCATACTGAACTACTCTGCCTAGCCCTTCGAGGTAATGCGTAAAGTTATGTTACGTTTGTATAATCTCTTAGAAGCAAATTTAAAACAACCCCCACGTACACAGGTTAAACATATTTCACGTCACATTACTGAAATACGAGTAGTTCAAAATAATACGTGCAAATTTCTAAATACAATGTACTGAGATAAAATTAGTTTTA